>JASPKP010004722.1:0-17128 GCA_030674155.1 Stramonita haemastoma | reverse complement strand
AGAATTACTGTTTTCTACTTTAGCTAGATCCAGTTACCCACCAGTCTGTACTCTGTTCAGCGCCATAAAGACGATCCCCAGACCCTGTGATCAGCTGTCTGTCTCCTCTGTACAGACACTCATAGTGGTCTGTCACCTCTGTACAGACATCTCATAGCTGTCTGTCTCCTCTGTACAGACACTCATAGCTGTCTGTCTCCTCTGTACACTCATAGCTGTCTGTCTCCTCTGTACAGACATCTCATAGCTGTCTGTCTCCTCTGTACAGACACTCATAGCTGTCTGTCTCCTCTGTACAGACATCTCATAGCTGTCTGTCTCCTCTGTACAGACATCTCATAGCTGTCTGTCTCCTCTGCATAGACACTCATAGCTGTCTGTCTCCTCTGTACAGACATCTCATAGCTGTCTGTCTCCTCTGCATAGACACTCATAGCTGTCTGGCTCCTCTATACAGACACTCATAGCTGTCTGTCTCCTCTATACAGACACTCATAGCTGTCTGTCTCCTCTATACAGACACTCATAGCTGTCTGTCTCCTCTGCACAGACACTCATAGCTGTCTGTCTCCTCTGCACAGACACTCATAGCTGTCTGTCCTCCTTATACAGACACTCATAGCTGTCTGTCTCCTCTGCACAGACACTCATAGCTGTCTGTCTCCTCGGTACAGACATCTCATAGCTGTCTGTCTCCTCTGTACAGACATCTCATAGCTGTCTGTCTCCTCTGTACAGACACTCATAGCTGTCTGTCTCCTCTGTACAGACACTCATAGCTGTCTGTCTCCTCTATACAGACACTCATAGCTGTCTGTCTCCTCTATACAGACACTCATAGCTGTCTGTCTCCTCTGCACAGATATCTCATAGCTGTCTGTCTCCTCTGTACAGACACTCATAGCTGTCTGTCTCCTCTGCACAGATATCTCATAGCTGTCTGTCTCCTCTGTACAGACACTCATAGCTGTCTGTCTCCTCTGTACAGACACTCATAGCATTGGACTTTCTATCCCCCACAAAGCAGAACCTTTAAGGCAATTCCCAGACCCAGCCATTATCTGATTTTTTTCTTACTGTTATCCTATAGTCTCTGACCTGATCTTATCCTCAATGGTGCAATAATGTCGACTCCCAGAATTAGCAATAAGTTTATGTTTTAGGCTCCACCGTAAAATAACTTCTTGGAGAAGAGTTTCTTCTTCTTCTTCTTCTTCTTCTTCTTCTTCTTCTTCTTCTTCTTCTTCTTCTTCTTTGCAATTCTTCTTCTTATTCCTCTTCTTTGCAATTCTTCTTCTTCTTCTTCTTCTTTGCAATTCTTCTTCGCAATTCTTCTTGTTTGCAATTCTTCTTCTTATTCCTCTTCTTTGCAATTCTTCTTCTTCTCCTTCTTTGCAATTCTTCTTCGCAATTCTTCTTGTTTGCAATTCTTCTTCTTATTCCTCTTCTTTGCAATTCTTCTTCGCAATTCTTCTTGTTTGCAATTCTTCTTCTTATTCCTCTTCTTCGCAATTCTTCTCTTCTTCTTCTTCTTCTTCTTCTTCTTCTTCTTCTTCTTCTTCTTCTTCTTCTTTTTGCAATTTTTCTTCTTCTTCTTCTTTGCAATTCTTCTTCTTCTTCTTCTTTGCAATTCTTCTTCTTCTTCTTCTTCTTTGCAATTCTTCTTCGCAATTCTTCTTGTTTGCAATTCTTCTTCTTATTCCTCTTCTTTGCAATTCTTCTTCTTCTTCTTCTTCTTCTTCTTCTTCTTCTTTGCAATTCTTCTTCTTCTTCTTCTTCTTCTTCTTCTTCTTCTTCTTCTTCTTCTTCTTCTTCTTCTTCTTCTTCTTCTTCTTTGCAATTCTTCTTCTTCTTCTTTGCAATTCTTCTTCTTCTTCTTTGCAATTCTTCTTCTTCTTCTTCTTCTTTGCAATTCTTCTTCTTCTTTGCAATTCTTCTTCTTCTTTGCAATTCTTCTTCTTCTTCTTTGCAATTCTTCTTCTTCTTTGCAATTCTTCTTCTTCTTCTTCTTCTTCTTCTTCTTCTTCTTCTTCTTCTTCTTCTTCTTCTTCTTCTCCTCCTCCTCCTCCTCCTCCTCCTCCTCCTCCTCCTCCTCCTCCTTCTTCTTCTTCTTCTTCTTCTTCTCCTTCTCCTTCCTCTTCTTCTTCTTCTTCTTCTTCTTCTTCTTTTCTTCTTCTTCTTCTTCTTCTTCTTCATTCTTCTTCTTCTTCTTTCTTCTTCTTCTTCTTCTTCTTCTTCTTCTTCTTTTCTTCTTCTTCTTCTTCTTCTTCTTCTTCTTCTCTCCTTCCTTCTCCTCCTCCTCCTCCTTCTTCTTCTCTCTTCTTCTTCTTCTTCTCCTTCTCTTCCTCTTCTTCTTCTTCTTCTCCTTCTCCTTCCTCTTCTTCTTCTTCTTCTCTTCTCCTTCTTCCTTCTCTTCTCCTTCTTCTTCTTCTCTTCTTCTTCTCTTCTCTTCTTCTTCCTTTCTCCTTCTTCTTCTTCTTCTTCTCCTTCTTCTTCTCCTTCTTCTTCCTTGGCTAGAGCTGCAAGGTTTACCATGGGTGACCATTTGTGCACACCACTGTTTGCTCACCAGTAAAGTAGCCACATTCCTACTTCAGTGATGATATTTAAATACAAAGTCAGCATGCATTTGGTCTGGGGTTTTCTGTTTTGTCTTCCACCACTACTGATACACAATGGCCAACTAGTGTCATGTCTGGACATTATCGCCAAAGTCAAAACATGGCTTCCATAATTTGCTATAAAAAGGTCAATACTCAAAATCTCACATTGGTAAACCTCAGAGATCTAGTTGAGGAACAAAAAATCTGAATGTTACTGACAGATATACAGAAAAGATAAACAGGTCAACATGTAGGGTCTTGTAGATACAGGGAAGAGTGTGGCTTTAGGTGGGAATGAAACCAAAAATTTTGTAGGTTTTTTTTTTATTATACAGATATATTGCCACTACATCACTGATTCCTCTCCTGGCATAAGATATATACTCCTTAACATGTGCTTTGTCTGCATACCTCTGATAATCATTTGGAGGTTTCAAGCATGTCTGCCAATCTAACATGGGAGAAAACTTGCAGATCTTGAACACAGGCACTTCTGCTATCCACACAATACAAATCTGGGAGGTGGGGGCCAAACTTTACACTGCTCCAGCCTTGTTTTACACGTCTCTTTTACAACAAGTGGGCTCCACAGCTGTCAGCTTCCCCCACTTTCATTTCCTCTAAGCTGCTAATTTTTCTGTCACATCCAAGCCAAGTTGGGGCCAGCTGGTGCTAATTCTAGCAGGAACTGACCACACTTAGACTTGGTAAAAGGAAGGGGCGCGCTAAATTTAGTACTCTTGACTAAGTGATGCTGGATTTGTGCACTGTGGCTCACCCTGTATCGATCTTCTATAGAATGAATGGCAAACAACACACTTCAGTCACTCAGGGAATCTACTATAGACTAAAAACCACCAACGAAAATAGCAGGTAGTTTTGATCTCAGGCCAACCAATCAACGTAGGTTATAGATTTGATCTCAGACACCAATCATCGTGGCTTTCAGCTTTGATCTCAGCCAATCAGATTGTCTGGGTCATTGTCCAGAGGAGTCATTATCCTGTCTTGTGGTGTGGTCCTTATAGCTCTGTTTATTAACTGTTCGCTGTAAGGTGTCTGTTTCAAGGAGATGAGGACAGTCCCTGCTGTTCTCTGGTCTGTGAGAATCCTGCAGATGTAGATGCATTATTAAAGTAACTGATTTTGAGGGGGTTGTTTTTACATCGTCATTTCAGTGCTGTTGTTGGTTTAGTTGTTGTTATTGTTCTTGTTGTTGATTTTTTTCCTTTCCTGCTCATTTTCTTCTTTTACTGTTCTTCATTCTTTCCTTCCACTTTTGTTTTTACTTTTTATCCTTCTATTTTTTGCCTCCTCCTTCTTGTATTTCAGTATTTCAGTATTTCTTCTTCTTCTTCTTCTTCTTCTTCTTCTTCTTTGCAATTCTTCGCAATTCCTCGCAATTCCTCTTCTTCTTCTTCTTCTTCTTCTTCTTCTTCTTCTTCTTCTTCTTCTTCTTCTTCTTCTTCTTCTTCTTCGCAATTCTTCTTCTTCTTCTTCGCAATTCTTCTTCTTCTTCTTCGCAATTCTTCTTCTTCTTCTTCGCAATTCTTCTTCTTCGCAATTCTTCTTCTTCTTCTTTGCAATTCTTCTTCTTCTTCGCAATTCTTCTTTTCTTCTCCCTCATCTTCTTCTTCTTCTTCGCAATTTCTTCTTCTTCTTCGCAATTCTTTCTTCTTCTTCTTCTCTTCGCAATTCTTCTTCTTCTTCTTCTTCTTCTTTTCTTCTTCTTCTTCTTCTTCTTCTTCTTCTTCTTCTTCTTCTTCTTCTTCTTCTTCTTCTCGCAATTCTTCTTCTTCTTCGCAATTCTTCTTCTTCTTCGCAATTCTTCTTCTTCTTCTTCGCAATTCTTCTTCTTCTTCTTCGCAATTCTTCTTTCTTTTCCGCAATTCTTCTTCTTCTTCTTCGCAATTCTTCTCTTCTTCTTCGCAATTCTTCTTCTTTTTCCGCAATTCTTCTTCTTCTTCTCCCTCATCTTCCTACCTCTTCCTCTTCTTCCTCTTCATCATCTTCTTATTTTTCTTTTCCTTCTTCCTTCTTCTTTTTTCTTTGCATTCTTTTTTTCTTTTCCTCTCTCTTCTGTTCTTCCTTTTCTTCTTCTTCCTTTTCTTTTTATCCCTCATCTTTTTCCTTCTTCTTCCTTTTCTTCTTCTTCTTCTTCTTCTTCTTCTTCTTCTTTCTTCTTCTTCTTCTTCTTCTTCCTCTTCTTCTTCTTCTTCTTCTTCTTCTTCTTCTTCTTCTTCTTCTTCCTTCTTCTTCTTCTTCTATCTTCATCTTCTTCATCTCTTCTTCTCCTCCTCTTCATCTTATATTTTTCTCTTCCTCCTTTCTCTTCAGACAGATTATCAATCAAAAAAGTCAAGAGGACGGAGGGTCAGTGCAAAACTGGTGATGAGGGGAAGTTCCGTGGGAAGGGGGGTGGAGGGCAGAGAAAAGAACGGAGGTAGAGGGGGGACAATGGCTCCTTTTCCTTTTTGGCTTTAGAAAACCACCCATCAGTTATGGAGCTACCCCCACGGTAATACGCTGCCTTAGAGTGATTCTTCCACACCCCATGGGTCATATTTTCCCCCAACAACATTATCATGCATGGCTCCGGATAAAATGTTTTGTTCGTTATTGACTAGGGCTACGGGCAAATGCTTACATTAAGATGTTTAAAAAAAAAATTTGATGTTAAGCTGAGATTGTACTTCAGCCTCGACAAACTCTTAACATAAATAAAACCTTCACTCTTCTTTTAGAGAAGACCCAAAAATTCTGCTGAAGATGGAGTATGACTGCCTAAATAGCGAGAAATAGAGGGGAAATGTAGACCTTTCGCTGCTCTTCCCTGAGAGGGTGCATCGCCAGAGAGCAGCCCCACCCAGTACTGTTTTCTTTTCCTGTCTGCGACCGTTTTGTTTCCCTACCAGAGTGGCTTTTCTCTACAGAATTTTACCAGGGACAACTCTCTTGTTGCCGTGGGGTTTTTGAGTGCGCTACTAAAGAATTTTGTGTAATACACACAATCTCGGTTTATCGTCTCATCCCAAAAGACAAGTACCCAGACTACCACTTATGGTCTAATGGATGGGGGAAACGTTTTGGGCTCAAGTGGGGTTCAAACCACCGCACACTTCCGAACTTCACATTTCGCTTTCTATGTAGGTGCGTTACCTCTAGATCACTGATCCACCATTAAGATTGAGATGGATGAAAAGAGCTTGTCTCGGGGTGATAGAGGAAGAGAACAACAACAGGAGGAGAATGGTACTATGTAATGAGAAAAGGACTGTATTTCCTTTACAGCTCCCTCAGGTCACTGACCAGTCAGTACTCGGTTAAGCACCATCAAGTGGCTTCCTACTGTTAGTATTCTTCGTCTTTGAACGCTCGGACAGCAGCTATTGTTGTCTTGTCATATGAGCAAAACTGTGTTGCACTGCCCGGTTAAACACCTAACAAGCCAGGTCTAGTTTGTCTGTGGTCAGTCGTTGTTCTTCCACTGTAGATTATCTTATACAGTACAGTAGTACTATTGGAGGACAACAAGTGCAGGTAACCAGTTACAACTTCTCGAGCATTTTGGAAATCGCTTATCAAAGATTCAATGCGGAAAAAAAGAAACAAAGATATCCCCAGAAACAAATCTTTCAATGGCAGCATTTTAGGCATTTTTTTTAGTTAAAACCCTGCCTTAAGCCTGACCTGACTCGAGTTTCGGCTCCTGGATGAGCCTTTGTCAGAGGTCCCGGCGGTGATGGAAGCTCCACCTGCTGTGGTACCTTACAGCGAGACAGTTTTCAGAACTTAAAAGTGCCAATCGCGTTCACAAGAATATTTGATATCCCTGAAGCCTCTTTTAGCTGTCATCGAAAGAGGATGATAAAAAGAAAGAAATCATGCATAAAATATATGCTGCACAACAATAGGAATACATAAGCACCTCGTGAATCTTTGTGCCTTATGTTTGGGGATCCTATTGAAAGGATGCAAAGGAGGTCATAGGTTTGTATCCAGCCAAGTGGTCAGTCTAACCTAGATTGACCTGTACATATACTGACTAGACTGAAAATTATCTTCAGTGATTTAGCCAGGATACAATTTCTTACGGGCAGCTTCCAGCTTCTGGAAGCATTTAGCCACCTTCCTGATGCAGCTGTTCTATCCGTTTTTATGACATAGGGCATGGCCCAAGCCAAGGCTTTGCTAACTATTGACATAAGCAAAGACTAATTGTAGAGAGTGTCTTCACCCATGACAAGCCCTAAGCGTAACAGGCAGTATTTTCTTTCTAAGAAACACACAAGAAATAATCTCGCCCATTTTTACACACACACTCACACACACACACACACACAAACACACACACACACACACACACACACACACACACACACACACACACACACACACACACACACACACACACACACACACACACACACACACACACACACTTGATATTCCACCATAACCTTTTCAGTCTGACATTTCATGTCTTGGTCAAAACAAGAGCGCTGTTGATAGAAATACTAAAATACGTTTAAATTTCTACTTCTGTAACCTATTCGTTACGTGTACACATAACTGTAACCATATGACATTTTTTCTCTTCACAAGATCGTTGCTTTTCAGAGCACACATACATCGTCAGATACAAACTAATCTAGCACAGAGAGAAATCCTTGAAGATTTTTGGTGCAGTTAACCAGATCAGCTACATTGTCCACAAAGCACAGTACTAATTTGTATGCTGCACATAATGTTGCTACATCCCTGCATAATATTACCAAATGCAGTTTTAACATTGAAACAATCCATACCAACAAAGAAATTACAAACAAATAACAGACGCGATGAAACTGATTTGAAAAATTCTGTAGATTTTTTTTATATAAAGAAAAGAGATACAAGACTGGTATTTCTTCTTCAAAATATTTGTGTTTGCAGTAAAATTCAGTTTATAATTAATGATTGTTCCTAGGTACTTATATTCATGCACACACTCCACTTTCCTTCCATTAGTTGAAACGTCTAGAACAGAAACTGGTGGTTCCTTAAGGAAATCGCATGTACGCACACACACACACACACACACACACGCGCGCGCGCGCGCGCGCACGCACGCATGCACGCATGCATGCATTCACGCATGCACATACACACAACCCATCCTTAAACTATGAGCTGCAAGTCTGGGACAATGCTGCATTCCTGCAGAGGTGTATTAATTCAGAACATCTCTGAAGACGAAACTGTCCAATTTGCTTCCATTTTCAAAAAAAGTGTTGGTGTGCAAGGTGTCCGGTTTTCAGGCTGCAAGTCTGCAGGTGTCGGGCCTCACGTGCCAGATGTCAGGTCTGCAGGTGTCAGGTCTGCCGGTGGCAGGTGGCAGGTACCGGGTACAACGCAGGGGAAATGAAGAGGAAATTGATCAAATAAATCTGACCATTTTCAGCTGTCACCTTGTGTGTGCTCCTCTTCTAAATTAGGCATTGCAGGGCTGAGACAAAGAGGAGAGAGAGAGAGAGAGAGGAGAGAGAGAGAGAGAGAGAGAGAGAGAGAGAGAGAGAGACAGACAGACAGACAGACAGACAGACAGACAGACAGACAGACAGACAGACAGACAGACAGACAGACAGACAGACAGACAGAGACACAGAGAAATAGAGTCAGAGAGACAGAAAGACACAGAGAGAGAGACAGACAGACATACAGACAGAAAGACAGAGAGACAGAGTCAGAGAGTAATAGAGACAGAGAGACAGAAAGACAGACAGAGAGAGAGAGATAGTGAGAGAGAGAGAGGGGGGGGGGGGAAGAGAAAGAGAAAAATAGAGATCACCTTATTCTAGAAAGAGAGAGGGGGGAAGGGAGAGAGAGAGAGAGAGAGAGAGAGAGAGAGAGAGAGAGAGAGAGAGAGACAGACAGACAGACAGACAGACAGACAGACAGACAGACAGACAGACAGACAGACAGACAGACAGACAGACAGACAGACAGACAGACAGACAAATAACAGCCTACCTTGAATATAGCATATTTGTCTGAAGGAAAGCTGGTAAAGTGTACACAATAATACATAGAAGTACTCATAATGATAATGATAATTATAATATACAATATCATGCACCACAGCAAAGTCCAGGGTCGCTGCCATATTCACACACACAAAAAACACACACTAAAACACAAATGCGCGCACGCATGCGCGTATACACGCTCCAAGAATAAGAAGCATACACACTTTACTTGCACCTTTCATGTATGTGGCGCCGGTCTTGTGGCGACACCATAGCCCTGAAGAGGGCAGACTGGCTTGAATATAGCACGTTTGTCGGAAGGAAAGCTGGTACAGAGTAAGCAATAATACGTAATAGTACATATGATAATACTAACATTATACAAAAGGATGACAATATACAAAATGATAACCACTGCAAAGTGTAGGGCTGCAGCCACATAAACACACACACACACACACACACACACACACACACACACACACACACACACACACACACACACACACACACACACACACACACACACACACACACACACACACATATATATATAGAGAGAGAGATAGAGAGAGAGAGAGAGATAGATAGATAGATAGATAGATAGATAGATAGATAGATAGATAGATAGATAGATAGATAGATAGATAGATAGATAGATAGATAGATAGATAGATAGATAGATAGATATACACACACACACACACACACACACACACACACACACACACACACACACACACACACACACACACACACACACACACACACACACACACACACGAGCTCGTGCACACATAATATGTGCCCATATACACACACCCAAGAATTCGGCACAATGCAGAAGATGTGACATAGAGCTGGTTTGAGTCCTATCTTACCCCAACTTTAACACAAATATCATCCAGCTAAGACTGACCACTTGGCTGGATACAAACTTTATGAACTCCCTTGCATCCTTTAATAGGATCCCCAAACTTAAGGCACAAAGATTCACTAGGTGCTTATTTTCTCGTATTCAAATTTTTTTAACATATATTCTAAGCATATTTTCTTTCTCTTTTTATCATCGTCTTTTGAGGGCAGCTTCCAAAGGATACAGGGATATCAAATATTTTTATGAATGCAATGGACACTTTTAAATTTTGAAAAGTGTTTTGCCGTAAGGTACCACAGCAGGTGGAGTTTTAATCGCGGTGCGGACCTCTGATGAGGGTTCAATTAGTTCTTACTCAAATATGTCTACATCGTTGACACAGAAAGACATTTCCTAGAATTTATTTACAATTTAATGTGTTTGTATTGAATCTGTGATAAGTTAATATCAAAATCATTGAGAAGCTGGTGCCTGCACTTGTGTTTCGTACAGTATTCTTCAATACAACTTTTATACATTAATAGAGTCCATGGCACCTAAACAATGCATAACTGGATGCGTACACCCTTTAATGGTTTCTTGGATATATCTGATGCTGGTCTGTCGGCGACATCACTGCCCTTACGAGGGCAGAATGGCTTGAATATAGAAAGTTTGTCGGAACGAAAGCTAGTGTAGCGTAATACGTAGTGGTACACAAAATGATAAAAGTAATATGCAATATGATGCATCACAACAAAGTCCAAGGCCGCTGCCACACTTACACAGAAAACACACACACGATCGTGCACAAGCATGCATGTGTGCATACACACCCCGCCACAGTAAGTCATATTTCGAGTAGATATGACTAAGGGCTGGTTTGAGCTTTGTCCAACCCCAACTTTTGCACAGTAACAGAGCCAAATGCAGCAAGACAGTGCTCTACTGTGTGCATATATACGTTTCTTTACTAGCATCTTTGATATGCGTGGCACCGGTCTTGTGGCGACACCACATACCCGAAGAGGGGAGCCTGGCTTGAATATAGCAAATTGTCGGAACGAAAGCCGGTACAGTGTTCGCAATAAAGCATAGTAACTATTGGATTCATGCCTATAACCATATGACGTGTATCATATCTTTGTTGATATTGAAAATGGTATAGGGTTTGTATTCCTTACTTATATACCTTTTGGATGGTTTTTCACAAATCATGACCGTCTTTAATGTGAGCAGGCTTAGTACTGAGGCAGTCTTGTCTTCTCTCCATCACCTAAGTCTTCTTTAGAAAGACAAGACTTTTTTAATACACGGTACTGTCGTAACAGCAAAAACTCTTCTGTTTTTCGTATAAAAAAAAAAAGACTTGATATATAAATATTCAGTTACATGAAAAGCAATTCACCATGCTGGTCCTTCAAATCTATACCCTTCAGATGTTTGGAACACACACGCACGCACGCACGCTCACACACACATGCACGCACGCGCGCACACAAACACACACACACACACACTCACACACATACACACACTGAATATATCCATAATGTGCTCTGATAGGTTTGAGACAGAGAAAGACAGAGAAACAGACAGTCAGCAGGAACATTGGTGAAAGTAGCGTACAAATCCACTACCCACCAAACGGTAAAACATTCGTGACTAGCTGAACAAAACTTTAAACTTGAACGCTGCTGTGCGTGTGTTGTGTCGTTAAGTGGTTAGAGTCGTGAAGTGAACATGCTCAAGAGAGGTAAGACTTTGTCCCTCGTTCTGAAACTTCCTATAGAAACTTAATAAATTTGTCCTTCCCCTTACCAGATGGGCCGCCAATGCAGAGACTGCAAATTGCAAAACAAACGAATCTAAATATGAACTTCTCCTTATGAGCGTGCATATAAATAGAACAACAGATTTTCCTCAGAAACTTTGGAGTGTCGTACTCATTTTGAGTTGTCAGTCTCGACATACCTTTAATCTATATATTATCTCTTTATAGCCATCATTTTAGGTCGAATTTTTAAGCGTATTCATGGAAAACGATAAGCTCGGCAGTTTTAAAATAATTTCCAGTTATATTTAGACCAGGGTTTTTGCAGTTGAAGGTCTTACTCCAGTTAGGGACAGGAAACACATTTAGGGACACAACAGACACGTGCAAGTCATGTCTCTGTTGAGGTAGTTCAGTGAGCTGATTTGGTTTTTCTTTTCTTTCTTTTTTGCCAGTTCAAACGGCCTGACATCTGCATGCAGTGTGGACCACTTGAACAGCTGGGAAAACAAAATCCGTGTGATTTTCAACATCAACATTACGTTTTTGCTTTTGTCTTTTTTATAAAGACTATGATGAAGAACAGCACTGGTAAGTACCTTTTTGGTTATAAGTAGCTCCTTATTAACTGGGCTAATAGTTATCGATGGAAATTTGTTTTAAAACTTGGGGGAAACCCCTGCTTTATAAATTTCTTGACAACTGCTGTCAAGAAATGTCGATCTTGGGCGCAGGGAGTGATGTGATGCATTCACAAACGGGATCTCGGCCAAGAGTCTGATCTAGTCTAGTTGTTCTGTGGTGTTGCACACTGAATGGATCAGCTGTGTCATGAACCAAAATAGTTTGGTTCTGTCACGAATACGCATCCTTCAAACACACACACATACACACACACACACACACGCACGCACGCACGCGCGCGCGCGCGCGCTCACACACACACACACTTACACACACACACACACACACACACACACACACACACACACACACACACACACACACTCTGAGCCAGACTTTATAGGTAAGATGGCTTTGGATCATGACGTTAAAACAAGATGTCAGGGAAGGTTTTAAGTGTGAGCTTAAGATCTTAACTCCTCCCTCCCCCCCCCCCCCCGCCACCCCCCCCCCCCCCCCCAAAAAAAAAAAAAAAAGCGTAAACCCTCACTCATAATGCTTGGAATGGGAAAGATGTCGAGATGCTCTCCTTCCTACATTTGGTTTTTCAATATTGTCAAATAGAGAGAGCTGTAGAATTGGGAAATGGACAAAGAATGTTTTGATAAACGATCTTTACATTAAATGGTAGGCAGGCATCATTAGGCAGGCATCATTACACGGACAGGCGCAAATGGACATCTTGTGTTTGAAGACATGTTCGTGCATTTTCTCGCTGAAAGTTTTTACAGAGCAGTTTTGATATAAAATGGAATGGTGTGGTTTTTGCCTGTGGTCGTAATGCGGTGGGGCTATAAACAACATGATTGGATTGGATTGGTTGTCTTAATGTTTGTGAATTTTAGCACCTATATCGCTTTTTTATCATTCCTCGCTTAGTGCTCCGAGGTTAACTGAAGATACGATTTTGCATATGCGACCGTTTTTGTCCACCGTTAAGGTAGCTGCATTCCGACTTCGGGGATAATTGCTAAACACACCTGTGTGCATGTTGTTTGAAAAAAAATGATCGTCCGTTCCTACCGGCACAGAACGGACTACTCTTCCCACAGGCGGAGCAAGTTTTAATGTGTTGTTATTTTTGTAGTTCATTTTAAAGTCTATCCACACTTGATTTTTTTTTTAAATTGTCAACGCGGTTTAGATTGCTTGACTCTACATTTATGAGGTGCGTTTGGATTTTTTTTTAACAGAAGAAAGATAGGGACAATAAGTAAATGATTTGATATCTGAATACAACAACGTTGCATGTCATTATTCATGGGTTGAAGACTGGAGGATTTGAACCTAATACTACAGCTTCTATCAATGATGTCATTAATGTTGTCCATTACTGGTAATTGGGTGGGTCAGTGGTCTAGCGTTTAATCCCCTTTTTTTGCCCGAAACTTTACCCCATCCACTAGACTGTGAGTGGTAATCTGTGTGCAAGTTTTTCGGATTTATTTTTGTATGTATTTGTTTATTTATTTATGCATTCTTTTATATCAAGGATAATGGAATAAGCACTCATGTGCTTTTTTTTACATCCAGTCCCCGTGTGTATGCAGTTTTGTAAATCTTGTCATCTGTTCCCACCGGCACACAATGGCCTACTCCAACGAAAAGCGGAACACGATTTAACGTGTATGCAAGATGTCCTACGTGCGTTCACACACGGGGCCTCGGTTTATAGTCTCATCGGAAGGATCAATGATGATCATGGTCCTCTATGCGACACGCATTCAGCGCACGTAAAATAACCCACGACACCAAGGAATTGACCTATAGCAAAAATCTGTAAACAAATGAATTTAAAACATGACATTTTCATGAGTGGCACTGCTCTTGTGGCGACGCACTCTCCCCTGGGAAAGAAGCCCAGATTTCATGCAGGCAATTGCGCAAATACGCTGCGACTGGAAGTGGTATTCAATTCAATTTTTAATTTATTTGAAATCAGTTTAATTATGATGTTCTGCAATGATTCTGAACTGCTTCAGGAAAGAAACGTTAAAGCTGTCATTGTTATAACATATTTTTATACCACTTTGTCACAGCAGATTTCACTGCGTGAAATTCGGGGGGCTCTTCCTGGGGAGAGCGCGTCGCCACAAGTGCAGCGCCTACCCATTTTTTTATATACAGCCCCGAGCTGCCCTGGGGGCTCCAACTCCCCGATTTTTCTTCAGGAATGGTGTCTAAACACGACACCTGTGTGCATGCTGGTTTTTTTATTATTATTATTTTGTCATCCGCTCCTACCGGCACACGGTGGCCTGATCTTCACAAAGGCGGAACGGGGTTATAACGTGTGCGCAAAATGTTCTGCGTGCGTTCGCGCACGGGGCCTCAGTTTATAGTTTCGTCCGGATAACTTTGACATTCAGTTCGATTTTTTTCGTCAAACTGGGAAGAAAGGGCGAGGTTGGGAATTGAACCCAGAACCTCACGGTTTACTTGTTGGCAGGCGAATGTCTTAACCATCCTGCCACAGAACTGTCAACGCGTCAATTTTTTTTATACATTTGAATTTTTTTAACATCGCTGTATGATTTTTCACCTACCTTAAAACTTACGGGGTTTATTTTGTTCAGGCAAAACTGGGTGGCCAGGCGACCTGCCCTGACAACCTGTCCACACCAACTCTGCAAGGCACAGCTGAGGGAGGCTGACATCACAGACACCAGAAGGAGAGCTGGGTTTGCAACAGGGACCAGACAAACCAACAAAAACAAGAGATGCCTGCAGCAGCATCACCTGACGGAGGAAGATCAGCACTCCGCTCTTCAGCCTCCCTCCAGCTCCCCTACCATCATCATGGCCACAGATGCAAGAGAAAAGGTATGTAAAACAAGGTGTAACTTGGGAAAAAAAAGTCTTCCGAATTCTGTTTAAAAAAAAGAAAGAGAAGGATAAACAGCCACCATCTTTTTTCAGATGGTTACTTGTAGTTTCGGGGGCGGGATACCTTTGTGGTCAGAGCGCTCGCTTTCCCCAAGTCAAGTTAAGCAGCGTTGAGCGTGGTTACCAGTTGGATGGGTGACCGTCTGCGTGCCTTGGCTTCAGTACAGTCCCCCCAGTTAACACAGCTGTCAATGGGTACCTGCCCTCTGTAGGGTCAGGGAAGGTAAAGCACCGAGGGAGAGGAGATGGGCACCACCGCCCTCAATATGCTGGCCCCTAGAGAAGCTGAGGTCTCTGATGCCTCGCTCCCCTACGACCACAAAGGTTATGGGGGGGACTTGTAGTTTTATTCAGGTTACTGGATGTGTTTCTGAAACGATATTTGAAAAGTTACACATTTTTCTTCGGCGGACAGCGCCAAGGAGTAGTTGAAAATAATAAAGAAAAAATTGCAAAGAAGCTTTTTGGGCAATTCCATAAAAGAGGACAATTTTTATTTTGTTTTGGTTGTGATACAGAACTGCAGGGCCTAACATTTACATTATTTTATTTATTTATTTATTTATTATATTATATCGAGGATAATGGAATATAGTACTCGTGTGCTTTTTTACATCCAATCCCCGTGTGTATATAGTTTTGTAAATCTTGTCATCTGTTCCCACCGGCACACGATGGCCTTCTCTTACAAAAAGCGGAACAGGATTTAACGTGTGTGCAAGATGTTCTGCGTGCGTTCGCACACGGGGCCTCGATTTATAGTCTTATCCGAAGGACTTTTGGGAGAGTGGAGTCAGCACTGATGTTAACTCCAAGGAGTGCTGTTGTATATTTACCACCATAACTATGATTATTGGTTAGGTTTCCAACAGTTGTAAAGTTTTCTTGGAAAATCATGCACTGACACCATGTACTGATAAAGAATGCCAGAATTTAGTACCATACTTATTCGTTATAGAAAAATCTCTTTAAAAACGTAAGAATCTGCTTTCTGCCGAAAATGAAGAGCTACAACACTGGGAAATGTATAGATCAAAAATACTTTTTATTTTTTAAAAAATTTGGCTGAGGGAGGAGTATGTATAATGCATGCTAATGTATTTCCCTCCAGCCGGGGGGATTGGATAGACTGGTGGTTAGAGTGATGCGCTCGTGATCTGCTAACCCCAGTCGAATCTCGTTCAAGAGGATTTTTCCTCTGGAGTTAATTAACATCAGTGCAGACTCCACTCACCTCAAAAGTCCTTTGGATGAGACTATAAACCGATGTCCCGTGTGCGAACGCACGCAGATCATCTTGTGCACACGTTAAAACCTGTTCCGCTTTTCAGAAGAGTAGGCCATTGTGTGCGGAGATGTTGAACTTAGCAGGGCGGGAACAGTAGGACTGGAACGTCACAGTAGATGCATCAAAAAAAAAATTGCTTGAACCCTATACCCTGTATGTTCTTCAGGTAAGACTCTGAACCCAGGTTCTGTGTGCGAACGTGTGCAGAACATATTGAACACATATTAGAAGTTTTCATAGAACACCTTGCACACACGTCTGAATTTTCGGTAGAATAATTTGCACACAGGTCAGAAGACCTTTTCATAGAACATCTTGCACATACGTCATATATTTTCATGAATTATCTTACGCACACAGATGTCAGAAGACCTTTTGGTAGGACATCTTGCACGCACGTCAGAGGACCTTTGTCAGGATCTGCCAAAATAGATAATAAAAAGACAGGATCATGGAACTAAGTATAAATAATAAAAACGCATAATTTTAAAAGTCTTTCAGCGACCTGTAAAAGTTTTGCCATGGGTAATGTAATATAAATGTGTAGTAGCCAGATGCTCATGCTTTTTTCTCACCAGGTTTTCTCCACTCCTCCTGGACCTGTTCACTGCAGGCTGTGAAGACACCAGCAGCACGAGGCTGGAGCACAGGGCCCAGTGGACTTGTCCTCACCCACATGACTTGACTTGACTTATGTAAGACCGATAGGGAGGACGGGTACATAACCGAAGACAAGGAGCAATGCTTGAACACAACTCTGAAGGGTCGAACTTCTGAAGATAAATATCTTCAGTAGAAGTCCCTGAAGGACAAATCCCTAGAAAAAAAAGTCCGCAAAGAGCAGCCTCCTGGACAAAGAAGCTCCGAAAGGACAGTATTCTGCAAGACAAGCCTCTAAACGGCAGAATCCTTTAAAACATGCCCTAAAAGGCAGCATCCTCCAAGACAAGCCCCTGAAGGGCAGCAACATGCAAAACGGGCCCTGAAGGGCAAACTCCTGATAAACAAGCCCCTGAAGGGCACACTCTT
>JASPKP010004721.1:0-17128 GCA_030674155.1 Stramonita haemastoma | reverse complement strand
ACACATTTTAAATATTATATATTTTTATATTATAATATAATATATTATATATATTAATTTTTATATATTAAAAATATTTATATATATATAATATATATATTATATATATATATATACTTTTTTATATCGAGGATAACGAATCAGCAATTATGTGCTTTTTTTATCCGGTCCCCGTGTGTATGCAGTTTTTGTAAATTTGTCTCATTTCCCAAACCGCCCCGAGGGCCCTATTTTCTTACGAAAGGGAACAGGATTTAACGTGTGCGAAGATGTTCTGGTGATTCCACACGGGGCCTGGGTTTTTTAAGTCTCATCCGAAAACGAGAGAGAGAGAGGGAGGGGGGGTAAAAAGGGGAGAGAGAAGGGAGAGAGAGATGGAGGAGATGAGAGAGGATTTAGGGAGAGAGAGAGAGGAGAGGAGAGAGAGAGAGAGGAGAAGAGAGGAAGAAAGAGAGAGAGAGAAAAATTTTTTTAAAAGGCTCAGTTGCTTGCGATCGTGGGCCCCACTTTTTTTTATCTTTTTTTTTCTTTGTTCTCTTGTATGGGGTTGCTCTACAGTTTTTTCATTTGGCAAAAAAAAAAAAAAAAAAAGCACACAAAAAAAACCCCAAAATATTTTCAATCTTTGTAACTTTTAAACCCTGTCATTGCAAGACAAAATTGTTTCTTGGCACATCGTCAACAGTTTAACCCAAAAAAAAATTAACAAAGACACCAAATTTACATATGAAAAATCAACAAATAAATGCAAAATAACATATTTTGTTTTAAAATTAGGCCATTTACAGAAGACCAAAATTTTCTTTAAAAAATCAATGAATCCACCTTTTAAAAAAATAACACACACACCACACACAAAAACACACCACACACACACACACACCACCACACACACACCACAACAGAGTCTTCTGATGGCAAATAAACCGAGGTCACGTGTGTGAACCCAGCAGAAATTTCAGCACACATTTAAACCCGTTCTGCTTTTCGGGAATGGCCATTGTGTGTCAGTGGGGAGTAGATGACAAAAATTTTCGAAACTGCATAAAAACGGGGGTGGAGCAAAAAAAAGCAACGAGTGTTATTTCATTATCTTCGAAATAAAACCACACACACACACACACACACACAAAACCACACACCAACACCCCCACACACACACCAAATAATATATATATATATATTTTTTTTTTTTTTTAAAAATTTTTATTTATTTTATTTTTTTTTTAAGGCCTAAATTTGCATGCAGACATGGTCACCATCTTTTTATTTTTTTGGTGGGCGCTTCAACGTCTTCTTCATTGGCCCAAAAAAACACACTAAAAAAAAGCAAAAAAAAAAAGGAAAAGTCCCCCTTTCCCCCTCCCTTCTTTTCCCTGTCATCCTTAAACCCGGGGTCGGCATTCTCTTACTACTCGTCCAGGCACTAACTGTCTAGTGTGAATTGCTGCCTGTGTTATTCTGTTCAGCGGCAGTAAACAGTCGGCGGGGTTTATTGTTGCTCTAGTGGTGCTGCTGCGCATGGTTTCTACAGTGAAAAAGAGTGATATACATTTGTCGGGGTTTTTATGTTTGCCTAGTGTGTTTGGGGTTTTAGTGTTAAGTTTTTATCCTTTAATTTTTTTTTTCTGGCTTTTCCTGATGCTTTCCTGAAATTTTGTGCCTTTGTTTTTCCGGGGCCCTAGTTTTTTTTTTTTCGGGGGGGGGGGGGGGGGGGCGGGGGGGGGGGGGGGCAATCACACTTGTATTCATTTCACCCTTCTGTTGTTTCTTAAATTTCATTCGGGGTACTGCAGCGTGGTCATAAAAAAAAAAGATGACTTTTCTGCCCTAACATCAGTTGTGACAGGCTTCCCAGACTTATTTTTTTAACAGATTTTTGAAGCTTTCGGGGAAAAAATATAGTAGGAGACCTGATTAGGGGACTGTATTAAACACGGTTCACAATGGGGACATGAATTAAATGCTAGGGACAAATACTTATTCAAATTTCCCAAAAAAAACAGCGCCCCCAAAAAACCCTGGAGTTTTGCAAAAACACAAAAACAAAATTTTTAAAAGCCTTTATCCAATCAAAAAAAATTGGGGAAAAAAACCCTCAAAAAATTCTAGCCAGTTTTTATATCAAACCTCTAAGGATTTTAAAAAAAATATAGGCTTTAAATCATACCACAGAATAAACGGAGGAAACTCGAAATTTTTTAAATAATAAACCAACAAAACTATCGGGCACCCAAGCATTTTTCGATTGATGAAATAGAAAAAGGAAAATTTTTTTTTTAATTTTTTATTTTTAGCAATGATCATTTATAGGATTATGAAAATTTTTGGAATTGAAAAAAGAAATTGTTTTTTATCAATAATTATTATACGAGTATCTTTAATATTTTTTTTTAAAACACCTTTCAAGAAAAAAATTTGAAAAACCGTTTTAAAAACAAAGTCGTAAAAAAATTTGGGAACTTTTTCTGGTGATAAAACTCTTCAGAAAAAAAGGGGGATCCTTATTTCTGAAACCAATAATAGGAAATGAAAGTTAATACTTCATCCAATTTTGTTCAAAGGGAAAGGGAAAGCTTCATACAAACCAATTAAACAGGGAAGAATGTAACCCTTTGAAAAGAACTAGTTTAAATTGAATCAAAATCTACGCTGGAAAGTAACCAGATGAAAAGGGCTGGACTCCATACATACACAGGCCCTTTTCCCCCAGTACAACAACTGTAAAGGGAGTTGCTTTAGCTTTAAAAACTAAATTTGTCAAAAAAAAAAAAGAAAAACAAAAAAAATAGAAAAAAAAACAACAAAAAACATTCGTCTGCATGTCTTTTCTCTCTTGCACAATGAAAACAAATAATGATGATGTATATGGGTTTTATATAGGCTTTTCCGTTTTTGAGGAAATGAAGTATTTTCCGCTAGCCAGTAAGTCAAACCCTCTTTCCCTTTGTGTTTTTCTCTTGCAACTGTTGTTCCAAGCAATGCAATAAATGTGAAGGTAACTGGGTTTGGAAAAAACTAATATAAAGGGGGAAAGAGTTTTATCCTAAAAAAAACCTGGCTCAATAAACAACTCCTAAAAACAACTAGAATAAAGGAAAATAACTTCTTTGAATCAACCAACTCTTCCAAGGAAAAATTTTATTTTTTTGGACATCAACCATTTTAAAAGAATAAACCTTTTAACGTGTACCAGCGAACTCAACCTAAAGGAAAAATTTTTTTGTTTAATGAACTAACTAAATTAAAGGGAACGCCTGCTAACACCAACAAAATGAATATGGAGGGGAAAATTTTATATTGATAAAAAAAAAACAAAGAAATATGAAAGGGGGAAAGTCTATACTTTTGTAAAAAATGAATCTAAAGAAAAAGTTTACAGTTTGATAACTTCTTGATCCAAAGTTGGGAAACTTTATTCTTTGAGAATTGTTCAATACCCAAGGGGGATAATTCTTTTATGACACCAAACTTTTTATGGAAATGAAAAAAACAACAAACCCAAAATTAGTGACAACTCAAGAGGAAGGAAGAGATTCACAAAACCCAACCAATGACTTAATGTAAAAAAAAAAAAAACCTTTATTGAAAACCCCAGTAAATTTGAAGTCAAAACTTTGTAAAGCTATTGAGGAAAAAACCGTGTAACTCTTAAATTAAGACTTTTTCAGTATGCCGTTATTTTCAAAGGTTATCGAACACTGTTTTTTTCTGTTGTTATTTGCTCCAGCAAAAGAATCCGATTTAGGGGACTGTGGTCGAAAGCCATCCTATTGGTCGCGAAAACTAAAAAATAGAACAATTCTTAAAGTTTGTGCTATGCAAGAAAAGGTTGTTTATAATCATTATTTTTTGCATATCATTTCTTTTGCAATTTTTTCTTCACGATTCGTTCCCCGGGAAATTTAAAATTTTTTCCCAAGCGGTCAGTACCCCCAAAAACCCCCTTTCCCTGTGCTGGTTCCTTATACAGCTGTTTCCCCATACCGCAAAACTGAGTCAGAGTTAAGGAACCCGTGTCAAGAGTTATGTTGGATCAAACTGGTAAAAGTGTTAGGGTTTGCGGTGGGGCAAGAAAGGGTTGAGTGGAGTGTTGACGCTCCAGGGAAACCTACAGGGAAAAAGGGGTATGGGAAAAAAATACTGTCTTTCTTTAGACATCCTGCACTAGCTTGTGCATAGTTTTTTCTTTTTTTTTTTTTTTTTTTTGTTTCCCGCAAAGTCGAGGTAAAATGATTTGTTTCTGTTAAATTTTTGGGGTGCTATACCGTAAAAGATATGGAAAAATTTGCACCACAAACAAAAGTTCTGAAGGGTGTCATTTCCGGAGTTTTTCATTTGTCTTGTTTTTACAAGTACTTTTTGACCGAAAACATATCTTGAATTTTTAGATTTTTGGCGCCAAAAAAAAACGACGTTGTAAACCAGTAAAAGCTTTACAATGTTTTTCAAAAGCAATCGAAATAGAAAATTGGGCGCGCCTGTGTGTGTGTGTGTGTGTGTGTGTGTGTGTTGTGTGTGTGTGTGTGTGTGTGTGTGTGTTGGTTGTGTTGTTGTGTGTGTGTTGTGGTGTGGTGTGTGTGTTGGGGGTGTGTGTGTGTTGTGGTGTGTGTGTGTGTTGGTGTGGTGTGTGTGTGTTGTGTGTGTGTGTGTGTGTGTGTGGTGTGGGGTTGTGTGGGGTTGTGTGTGTGTGTGCCTATTGTGTTTTGGGATCTAATCTCGCCCCCATCTCAGTATAGAAAAACGGTCCCCATATTACCAAGCTGGGGGTATGAAGGGGAAATGACCTTTTTACTTTGGAACCAAAAATAAAAATAGGATGAAAAAAATTCATAATACATGTAGTAGCAAAAAATTCAAGAAAGAAAATATTTGGAAAAATATTTTAATGGGGAAGTTTTTATACTTCGACCCTTTGGTCCCCCCTAAAAAAGGTAAAAAAAAAAACTTTTACTTTGATAGCAATAACTCAAAACAAAAAAGGGTTTTTTCCAAAATTTTACAGAATAAATTTAATATACAAGAAGAATGTTATAAATTGATACCAGCAAAAATTTTATAAACGAAAGAAACTTTATGCTTGGAACCAAATAATCCTCCAAAAAAATTACTTTTGATTTGATGCTAACAATCATATGAAAAGGGGGGATATATACTGTACACAAAAAATGAATAGGAAGGGAAAAAAACACAAAATTTAAAATACCTCGATATAAAAAAAAAAGGCTTTGGCTTTTATGCCAAATTAATAAAACAAAATGAAGGAATTTTAATCCCCTACCAAATAAAACAACTGTAGAAAAATATTCAATGAAAAGAAAACTTGGATACAAAATAAATGTGAAAGACAGATGTTTTACTTTGATACCAAATACTCCCAAAGTAAGCAAATAAAAGTTTTATGAAAAAAGATGGAAAAAAAAAGACCTTCTTTCATATGGTAAAAGCAGCTAATGGATATTGGGAAAAGTGCTTTCACCTTGATATCCCTAATAGACAAGGAGTAAGGAACTTACAATTGACAGTAATAAAACAAAGTGAAATAACTGATACTCGTTTAATATGTTTTTGACAGGAGGAAAAGCTTTTTTCTTTTAAATTTAAAAAAACCTGATAAAAAAATTAACTTTAATATTAAGGGAAAAAAAATTGTACTTTTTATACCCAAATTAACTGAAGAAATTTGGCTTTCCTTGAAAAAACTCATCACCCTTAGGAAAGAAGTTTTTTTTCCTATTTTCAATTTTAGCCCCATGGGAGGAAGAAAACTTTTTACTGATGCCAACTCACTCGATATGAAGGAAAGTTTTTATGCCTTTAAACCTCTAACAAAAAAGAAGGAAAGATTTCTATCTTTCATCCCCCTGGTTCAATATGAAGGGAAGAGGGTATGGGTTTTTAAAACAAATCAGTATGAAAAAATAACATTGATATAGATTTTGTATTGGGAAATTTTTTTACCTCGATTCCCGCGAGCCAAATACCCTAAAAACACTTTATACTTTGATTCCAACTGACCCAACATGAAGGAAAGGAACGAAACTTACCTTTGTTTTTATAGCTCAATATGAGAATTTGAACTGCACACACACAGGGACTGGATGTAAAAAAAAGCACACGGTGTCATTCCTTTTCCCCAAAAAAAAAAAGAAGAAACAAAATTTTCGCGTGGTGCGAGCATACTCACCCCCCCCCCCTGCCCCCCCCCCCCCCCCCCCCCCCCGCCCCCTCCCAACCCCACACACCCTTTTACACCCCACACACACTTTTACACACAACACACCAACACACACACACCCCAACACACCCCACACACAACCCAAAACACACAAACCACACTTACACGTACCAGGATCAGTGGGTTAAAGGTAAAAACCCTCTTCCCAGAAAACGAGGTCAGCTTTGTCTTCGTTCATGTTTTGCAGTGTGTTTTCCGTGGTGTAATAGTCTGTGGTGTTTTCGGTGGTGTTGTGTGTCTTCCTTGGTGTAGCTAGTTTCCCTGGTGTTTGCGTATTTTTTCCGTGGTGTTGCGTAGTCTTCCGTGGTGTAGGAGTGTGCTCGAAATGCGCGCCCCGTGCGTCAGTGTATTTAAGTATGTGGCGAGAATGTGCAATTTTTTGGTACTCTCAGAATGTTCAGCTGTGGAAAACCCTTTAAACCCCAGATGACAACGGTATTACTTTTTAGGGTGCTTCCATTTGCTAGTGCCGCGTCCTCGGCGTTGAAGTACCCAACGGGAAAAGCCTTTATGACGGAAGGATTCTGCACAGGAAAATGACATTCAAAATTAATCCGTGCATTTTTTTTATTTATTTATATAAAAGAGAGAGAGAGAATGAGAGAGGGGGAGAAGAGGGGAAAGAAAGAGAGAGGAGGGGGAGAGGAGAGAGAGGAGATGGGAGAGGGGGAGAGAGAAGGGAGAGTCAAATTTAAAATTAAAGTCATTTTTTTATATCGGGATAATGGAATCGCATTTTATGTGCTTTTTTTTTTTTTCCGTCCCGTGTGTATGCAGTTTGTAAATCTTGTCATCGTTCCTACGGGGCCCCAAAAGGCCCCTTAGTATCTAAAGAAAAGCAGAACAGGATTTAACGTGTGTGCAATATTCTGCTGCGTTTTGCACACGGGACCCCGGTTTTTAAAAACTATCGGATGGACTTTTGGTGAGAGTAGAGGAGAAGAGAGAGAGAAGGAGAGGGAGGGGAGAGGGAGGGAGAGAGAGAGAGAGGAGAGAGAGGAGAGAGGGAAAGGGGGAGGAGAGAAGAGAGAGAGGGCTTTTGGTGAGATTGAGAGAGAGAGAGAGGGGAGAGGAGAGAGGAGAGAGGGTGAGGGAGGAGGGAAGAAGAAGGATGAGGGGGATGAGGAGGAGGAGAGAGAAGAGAAGAGGGGAGATTTATAGGGAAACAAATGCACATGCGAAAATAATTATTTTTTAAGTAATGGGAGGGTTGCTTGGTGGCGATGTGCCCCTCCTTTGGAGGTCGCTTGAATTTCGCACAGAGAAATTTTTACCAAAAAAAACAAACTACACTATGCGATGTGATGCGATGCGGAACGGCCGGCACGCATGCACCCGCCCCCAGATTTCTCGCCCCGACCGGACCCGCCCCGACCCGACCGCCCCGGACGCGACGGACGCGACGCGCGCGACCAAAACATCGAAAGCGTTGGCCCCCACCGACACGACGCGACGCTCCGACGGACCCAACCCAAAACCCGGGCGGCAAGGCAGGGACAACAGGACCACCCAAGGGTTTTAAGACGGAAAAAAAATAATGGCCTTACTGGAGTTGTGTAGTTCCCATTCCTGACATGCAAAAGTGGCAAAAAAATCCCCAAAGCTTTCAATGGGCAGTGCAGTGTTCCACGGTGGTGTTTCGCGGTGAAGTGTTCCATGGTGAAGGTTCCGTGGTGAAGTGTTCCGTGGTAAAGTGTTCTGTGGTGCAGGTTGTTGGTGTAGTCCACTGCGGTTTTTTTTTTCCTGTGTTAGCAGGCCTGAAAAGGAAGGAGCAGTTTTGTAAGAACACATATAAAACAATTGATTTTAATTTAACAAGCCCTCTGCTGTGGAAAAACTTTCCCAACCATTCTTTTTGGCACCACTAAAATGTTATTTGTGGGGTTCCCTGTGAAGTGAACATCTTCCCCTACATTACCAACTATCCTTTTGTGCTAGAATGCAGGCCTGCTACACCCAAACCCCAGGTCAGCAAAGTTACCCCTCAAACTAACCAGCTGCAGTCCCTGGAAAACGACAGGCTTGCCGGTACACTTTTTCCCCGGAAAAACACGTTGAAAAACAAACTCCAGTGCCCCACCGATCATGGAGGAGGTTAAGGGAAGCCCTCCTAGCACTGGAGAGCTGATCACAGTGGACAATGCAGAATTTGAGGGGTCCTGGGAACTGGAGCCTGTCTCGTGAAATAAAATCCCCACAGAAACCCGGAATGTGTTTTCCATGGAGAGGCATCCTTGATCATTTTTTTATTTCCCCTAGCCTAAAAAAAACCCTTTTTTTTGCACATATTTGTGCAGTTTTTTTTATAACTTGAGTTTTTGGGGGCCTAAAAAAAAAACCTTTGAGCGGGTTATTTCACGTGTTAACTTACTCCAAAATTTTTGTAAAAAGAATATTATCACTGTTTTTTCATTTTGTAGTTTTTTCGTTATCATCATAAACAATCTCATATCATATTATTATTATTATTTTTACTGTTTTTATTATTTTATTTTTTATTGTTGTTGTTGTTGTTATTGTTCTTCTTTTCTTCTTCTTCTTCTTTTTTTTCTTCTTCTTCTTCTTCTTTCTCATTATTCTTATCATTTTTCTTAGTTTTAAAAGGGACTAGAGTGCAACCCCTTGTTTTTCGGACTGATGGGTGCCCATTTTTTTATTTTTTATTTTATTTTTATTTTATTTTATTATTTTTTATTTTTTATTTTTATTATTTTATTTTGTGGGTCATTGGTGTAAATTTAAATGAAATATTAAAATGTTTTCTTAAACTATGTAAAGATTGTCTTTCCATTAATTTTCTTAGTATGAGCTTTACCTCCATAAAGGATTAAAAAAAATCTTCTGAAGACGGTACGCTGCCTATATAGTAAAGCATTGAAAAAAAAACCGGCCATATACGCAAATTCTTTTATATTTTTTTAATTCAGTGTTTTCCTAAGTTGATGTGCGAAAAAGAGTAAGTTCTTGGCATTGAAAAAAAAAAACCCGGCCATTACGAAAATTTTTAAATATTTTTTTAATTCCCGTGTATTCTAAGTATGATGTGCGAAACAGGTCATGTTCTTGAGTACTCTCAGAAGGGTTTTAAACTATGGAACGGCCACAACCAAAGATCCATACTGGTATTCCTTTATGGGTGCTTCCCTAGCTCGTGCCGCATCCCCAGGCATTGAAGTAAAAGGACGGGAACAGTTTGATGACAAAAAAGGGTTTTTTCTTATCCCAAAGCTTGACGCGCCCGTGTCTGTCCATAGCAAAAAATTGCGTTTTTCGACGCCTTAAACGTCCGACAAGTCAGGTCCGCGCTTCCGACTTGGATGGCGATGACGAATGATTCTAGGAAAAGAAAAAACAAGATATTTTGAATCGAATGCTTGCAGCATGACGCAGACACACGCAAGTACACGCACGCACACACGCGCCCCCCAAAGCGCGTGGCCTCACATCACAAGAGAGGAGAGAGAGAGGGGAAAAAGAGGAAAAGGAGAGGGGGGAGAGAGGGGAGAGGAGAGAACAGACAGACAGCAGAAGACAGACAGACAACAGACAGACAGGGCAGACAGACAGACAGACAGACAGACAGAGAGAAAGAAGGGGAGGAGAGAGAGAGAGGGGAGGAATTACAGGAGAGGGGGGGGGATGGAGAGAGAGAGGAGGAGGAGAGGAGGGGAGGGGAAGAGAGGAGAAGAGAGAGATAGAGAACAGAGAGACAGGAGACGAGAACAGAGAGACAGAGGGGAAGAGAGAGACAGACAGGGCGACAGACAGACAGGGAAAAAGGAAGACAAAAGACAGGAGAGAAATCATATAATATATATAATTATATCTTTAATATAAAATATTTATATTCTGGGGGGATTTTTATTTATATCAGAGAGGGGAATGGAGCGCGCGCTGCGAGCGAGCAAAGGCGAAGAGAGAGAGAGGGGAGGGGGGGTGGGAGGAGGGGGGAGAGAGAGGAGGAGGGAGAAGAGGAGAGAGAGGGAAAACAGACAGACAGACAGGCGAAGACAGCAGATTGAGAGGGCGAGCAAAGAACAGAGTGAGAGACAGAGACAAAGGACGCAGACAGACAGTGTGAGGCAGAGACAAAGAGACAGGGAGGGGAGAGATAACACTGATGCCGAGCAACAAAGTTAGAAAAAAAGGGGGCTATAAGAGTTTTTCCCAGATTTCGAACCCGTTTGTCTGGAGTAGGGAATTGGAAAAAAATCACTATCAGCACCAGACCGCACGATAGACAGAGTTAAACAAATGCAATACGATCGATACAACACATGTAGTAAACATACAGTACAATACGTACAAAATTATACAACAAAGATACGAGGGACGGACAGCCCAAAAAAAAACAACAATTACAGTAACTAAAGATGAACACGGGTGGGGCCTTCCTTTTGGGTGTTTCCACTTGCTCGTGCCGCGTCCTCGGAATTAAAGTACCTAGGACGGAACGCCTTGATGACGGAAGAATTTCTAAAACAAAAAGTTGAGACATTTCAAAACGTAATGCCTGACACGGGGCACACACACACACACACACACACACACACACACACCACACACACACACACACACACACACACACAACACACAAGATTCAAGATTCAAGATTCAAGATTCAAGAGAGGAGAGAGAGAGAGGAGAGAAAAGAGAGAGAGGGGGAGAGAGAGAGAGAGGGAGGAAGAGAGGAGAGAGAGAGAGAGAGTTTCAGACTTTTACTGTACATTGGCCTTTAGCCCAAACACAAAAGCAAAATGGGCATAGGGAATGACACATAACAAGAAGAGAGAGAGAGGGGGAGAGAGAGGAGAGAGGAGGAGGGAGGTGAGAGGAGAGAGAGGGAGGAGAGAGGAGAGGATGAAGAGAGAGAGAAGAGAAGGGAGGAGAGAGAGAGAGATTATGTATATATGTTGTGTATTCTCTACATTTCAGAAAATGCAAAGTTTCCTAGGGATGTTTTAGCAATTAACGGTGTCTACGCTTTTTTTCACATCAACTGCTGGCGATTTTTTTGGTCTGTGTCGAATTTCTAATTGTTTACAATTATGAAGTCTTTGATCCCCGGGTTTTAATCTTGACAGTTCTTAACACATCAGGGGGACATTTTGTCATCATCTTTCTTAACTTATATTCATGCTTGTGGTGCTTTACTTTCATTCGTGAAATACAGGCATGCGGAATATCAAAAAGGCCCCATAAAGGTCTGGAAGTTTTGTCTCATTCGGTAAGTTATGGAAACACGGGAATATTCAAATAAATCTTAAAACTTCGCAGTGGTACCTCGAAAAACAAAAGCACAAAAAAGAAGAAAACATTGCACGTGTACTTACCTCTGTGAGGTCTTGATACGGTGACAATCACGACGTCAGAGACAGGGCCAGAGAACTAAGATGACCCACATGACTTTTTGACATCTATGTTAAGACTTTTAAAGGGAAACAGGGGCGAGATGGAAGAGACCCCTTTTAAAGGTCAAGCAAAATTAATGCTTGAACAAAGACTGGGGGCTGGATGTGTCCTTTCCCTTGAGCACTGTGTGCAAGGTTCTGCTGGCTGTGCCAGTTTAGGACACCAACCCAATGTCGAAGGGCCCAGTCTGCCGTCTTTGCTCTCATTTGCATTTGATCCCTGAATTGTTTCAGAGATACGAGGTCATGCAGACATGATGCGAAAGCCCCCAAACTTCTATCAACTTTGCTCTTCAGCCTAGTTGGATCTGATCCTAGATCCCGGGCAACAATGCTAGGCCTGCAAATGGATTCGCCCTTCAGGGGCTGGTCTTTCAGGAGTTTGCCCTTCAGGGGCTGGTCTTTCAGGAGTGTGCCCTTCAGGGGTGGTCTTTCAGGGGGGTGTGCCCTTCAGGGGCTGATCTTTCAGGAGTTTGCCCTTCAGGGGCTGGTCTTTCAGGAGTGTGTCCTTAAGGGTGGCTGGTCTTTCAGGGTGTGCCCTTCAGGGGCTGGTCTTTCAGGAGTGTGCCCTTGAGGGGCTGGTCTTTCAGGAGTATGCCCTTGAGGGGTGGTCTTTCAGGAGTGGGGCCCTTCAGGGGCTGGTCTTTCAGGAGTGTGCCCTTCAGGAGTTGGTCTTTTGGGTTTTTTTCCTTGAGGGGCAGGTCTTTCGAGATTTTGCCCTTTACGGGCCTGTTTTGCATGCAGGGGTTTTGCCCTTCAGGGGCTTGTTTTGCTTGTTGCCCTTCAGGGGTCTGTTTTTCATGCAGGATTTTGCCCCCAGGGGCCTGTTTTGCATGGAGGATTTTGCCCTTCAGGGGCCTGTTTTGGCATGGAGGGGTTTTGCCCATCAGGGGCCTGTTTTGCATTTGGGATTACGGGATTTTTTTCCCTTTAGGGGCTTGTCTTGCAGGGTGCTGCCCTTCGGGGGGCTTGTCTTGCATGATGCAGCCCTTTAGTTTTAAATTTAAAATCTGTCACGAGCCTAAGGCTCATCAGGCCGGTGCTTATCCGGTTTCTGTGGCGTTAAGCGACAGAGTCATAGACTCCCCCCTGGATAGGATGCCAGTCTATCGAATGGTTTAAACCCCCAACACAAGGTTGGTAAACCCTTTTACACCTGGGTGGGGGTGAGAAAAAAGCCGTAAAGTGCCTTTTCCAAGGGCACAACGCCATAGCCGAAAGCTGGGATCGAACCCGCAACCTTTAGATTACGAGTCCAACGCCCTAACCACTAGACTACAGCGGCGGCAATGCAGCCCTTTAGGGGCTCGTTTTTCCAGACTTTACCCTTCAGAAGCTCAAAAACCCCTTTAGCCCCTGTGTTCAAGCATTGCTCTTTGTCTCCGGTTGTTTACCCGTCCTCCCTATCGGTCTTACATTTGGTCAAGTCAAGTCATGTGGGTGAGGACAAGTCCACTGGGCCCTGTGCTCCAGCATCGGCTGCTGGGGGTTTCTTCACAACCTGCAGTGGACAGACAGATCCAGGAGAGTGGAGATGACCTGGGGAAAGAAACCATGAGCAACTGGCTACTACAGATCCTATCACAATATCCATGGCAAAACTTTTGAGAGGTCGCTGAAATGTTTTGGGTTTTTTTTTTAATGTTTATGGTTTTTTATTATCTACACTTAGTTCCTTTGATCCTGTCTTTTTATTGTCTTTTTTGGCAGATCCTTTGGAAATATGAAAAAGTCTTCTGACATGAGTGCAAGATGTCCTACCAAAAGGTCTTTTGACATGTGTGTTCGTAAGAAAATTTCCAGTTGTTTTTTTTCATCTGACGTATGTGTAAGGGGTTCTATGAGAAGGTCTTCTGGCGTGTGTGCAAGATAAATAAAATGAAAATAGAATAAAATTAAATAGAAAACCAATATGGTACAGATCACAGACTACAGCCATGAGCACCTCATTGCCTTCTATCTAGGATTGTGGTTTTAGCGTTACAAATTAAATTCTAGGAAGAGAAATGTTGCGAGCGCAACCGGGTTCGATTCTGGTCGAGGGGATTTTTTCCCCCGGAGTTATCAGTGCTGACTCCACCCTCCCCAAAAATCCTTCCGATTTAGACTATAAACGACGCCCTGTGTGGGAACGCACGTAGATATCTTGCGCAAAACGTTAATCCTGTTCCGCTTTTCGCAAGAGTAGGCCATTTGTGTGCGGTGGTTAAAAAGATGACAAGATTTACAAAACTGCATACACAGGGGGACTGGATGTAAAAAAGCACACGAGTGCTTAATCCATTATCCTCGATATAAAAGAATAAATATTTTTTTTTAATACATTCAGCATGCATTATAGATATCCCTCCCTCATTGAAAAAAAATTTTTCTTTAAAATATGTTTTTGTCTCTACATTTCCCAGTACTCATTTTCGACAGAAAGATTCTTACGTTAGCTTTCAGACATTTTTTTTTTGTAACGAACAAGTAGGGTACTGGTTTCAGGCATTCATTGTTAGGACATGTGTCTTACACGATTTTCAAAGACAATGTACAACTGTGGAAAATCTAACCAATAATTATACTTGTGGTAGTAAAACAACAGCACTCCTCTGATGAAAAGTTTAGGTCATGCAGTACTGCATTTACAACCAAAACAAAAGAAAATGGGGGTTTTCATTTATGAGTTGCCCAGATGATTGTTTACCCTTTTAAAATAATTCCACTCTCTTTACTTATTTTTTCTTTTATGTCAAGGAAAAAATTTAAAACACCGCCTTTTTTTTTTAATCCATCGCCGGTGTATGCTTTTTTGTAAACTTTTTTTCGGGGACTGTTGTAAGAAATACGTGGGACCTTTTTAAATGCCTTTTCGAACCACCAGTAACTGAAATAAAACTAAAGTAACCATATGAAAAAAATGGTGGAATTTTTTTTTTTTTTCTTTTTAAGAATTGGGAAAACATTTTTTTTCCCTAAGCTCCCACTTTTTTTAATACCCTTTTTTCAGGGAAAGTGGCCATTAGATGGTAGGGAAGGGGAGACTGAAGACCCCCGAGTGCTGATTTCCCCCATTTAGGGGATGCTGCTGCAGGTATTATGTTGAGGTTTGTTGGTCCTTGATGTTGGGTTTGTTGGTCCTTGGTTGAGGTTTGTGTGGCCCTTGATGTTGAGGTTGTCTGTATGAAATTTACACCCATGTTATGACAATGACAGTTTTACTCGTTTCTATTCTAAAGCAGTGTAATAAATAACTTCACAACTGAACCTGAATTCAAATAAAATTGAAAATTGAATTGAATACCACTTCCAGTCACAGCATATTTATCTGCAGGCAATTTGGGTTCTCTCTCGGGGTGAGTGCCTTTTGCCACAAGAGCAGTACCACTCCAAAAATGTCCTTTTTTTAAAGTGTATTAGTTTCCTTTGAGAAGGGTTTTTATTCTACATAATTTTTGTTGGATTATCTCTTTCTTGGTGTCGTGGGTTTTTTTACGTGCGTAAATGTGTGCTGCATGCAGGACCTTGTTCACCATCTGTTCCGAAATAGTTGTATGCAGGCCACCACTCACAGTCTAGTGGACGGGATAAAAGTTTCGGGCAATAAACGGGGATCAATCTCTAGACCATCGATCCTCCCAATTACCAGTAAGGGACAACATTAATGACATCATTGATAGGAGCTGTAGTAAAAGATTCATATCCTCCAGTCTCTTTAACACACGAATAATGATATGCAACGTTTTTATATTCAGTTATCAATTATTTACGTATTTACTTATTGTCCACATTTTTCTGTGAAAGATAAAGCCCAAACCCAACTCATAAATGTAGAGTCAAGCAAAACTCAACTTTCGCTGACAAAAATGCTTAATATCAGCAAGTGCAAAAATTAACTACAATAACAACAACACGTTTTAAAACTTGTTCTGTCTTCCGGAAGAGTAGGCCGTTCTTGGCGGTTTTGGAACGGATGTATTAAAAATAACACACAACAAAAAAACGCATGCACACAGGTGTGTGTTTAGACATCATTGTTGAAGTCGGAAAGCGACAACCTTAGCGGTGAGCAAAAATTGTCGCATTTTGCAAAATTTCATCTTCAGTCAACTCGGAGCGTGAACCTCGGAACGAAAAAAAAAATTGTAAAGATGATAAAATTCACAATTACCACAGGCAAAAATCACATCGTTCCATTTACCATTATTGTCAGTTCTCTTGTGTTTCACATCAAAACTGCTCTGCTAAAACTTTTCAGCAAGAAATGCATAAACATGTCTTAAAACACAAGATGTCCATTTGCACCTGTTGATGTAAAGATGCTTGCCTGCCTCCCATTTAATATTAGGATCGTTTTTTCCGAAATATCTTGTCCATTTCTCAATTTTTACAGCATTATTTGACAATATTGAATAAGAAAAAAAAAATCAGCTGTAGGAAGAGGGGAGCATCTCGAAATCTTTTCCCCCTTTCAAGAAATTTAAATAATTTTTGAGTAAGGGTTTACACTTTTTTTTTAGGGGGTAGGGGGGTTGGGGAGGGGTTAAGTTCTTAAGCTCACATTAAAAACCTTCCCTTAACATTTGCTTTAACGTCTAATCAAAACAAATCTTGCCTTGAAAGTCTGGATGTGTTTTGTGTGTCGTGTGTTGTGTGTGTGTGTGTGTGTTTGTGTGTGTGTGGGGGTGTTGTGTGTGTGTGTGTGTGTGTGTGTGTGGGTGTGCGCGCGCGTGCATGCGTGTTTGATGGATGCGTATTAGTGACAGTACCAAACCATTTTGGTTCACGGGCACAGCTGTTTCAATCTGTTTTCAAACACGGAATTTGGGCCCGGTTGGGGTTTTTGACAACTACACTAGATCAGACTCTCAGCCTGGGTCCTTGTGAATGCGCCAGATCACTCGCTGCACTTAGAATTAAAAATTTCTTGGCAGCAGTTGTCATGAAATTCACAAAGCAGGGATTTCCCTTAAGTTTTAAAATAATTTAAAGGAAGATTTAAAGGCCGAAACACTTGTTTGAATGGGGCTTCTCCTCTGAGGACTCTTTGCTGCCATGCTCTACGCGAGTTTCTTAACACTATCGATACCTAAAGGACTACTTACTAAGTAGCTACTTCTAAATAACAATTTACTCACCAGTGCTGCTCTTCATCATAGTCTTTCTATAAAAAAGACAAAGGCAAAAACGATGATGTTCAAAATCCCACATTTTGCTTTTCCAGCTGTTCAAGTGGTCCACACTGCATGCAGATGCAGATGTCAGGTCGTTTGAAATGGGGAAGAGAAAAAAAAAGAAAAAAGAAAGAAGAAAATCAACTCACAGGAACCCCAACAGAGACACGAAGTGCACGTGTGTGTTTGTGCGCTAAATGTGTTTTCTGTCCCTAGCTGGAGTAAGACGGGGGACGGATAGCCTGTGGTCAGAACATTGCGCTGGCAATTTGACGACCCAGGTTCGAGTCCGGTCGAGGAGAATTTTTCTCCTGGAGTTAACA
>JASPKP010004720.1:0-17130 GCA_030674155.1 Stramonita haemastoma | reverse complement strand
TAAGAAAATAAACTTTTGGATAATGCCTATGTAATTCACACAAACCTATCCTGTAGTGTGTTTTCAGACCAATGGGGCACCACTGAAGATTTTGCAACCAGCTTCCTCCTGTTATGTACTTACAGAGCTCTCTAACCTCACATTCAGCCCTATAGTCTTCTTCTTCTCTCGTTTACTTTTAAAATACAGCATCAGATCATGTGTCTGGGAAAAATAATGGCAGACATGTCCATTCCAGCTCCTCTCATGGGCTGTACAACTTGGTTTGTATCAGGACAGGGTGGGATAACAGGTGGCTGTGTAAGTGTCTGTTGTCTCCATGAACTAACCCCATAGGCAGTGACCTATGAGGGGAACATCAAGCCATCATCACACAGTAAAAGCTCTGCCCACTGGGCTCCCAGGGTAACAGGAGAACAGGGTGGGGTGGTCCTGACAGAAACCCAGAGGGAGTCAGTGATACTGGGCCACAGGCACCCTCTAACAAATCATGATACCACACATGTAAAATCAAACAACCCCCCCCCCCCCCACATGAAGACACCATAAGATGATTAAGAGCCCTACAGTCACTTTCACTTAACAATCATCAATGCTATCTCCCTCTCCCCCCCCCCCAACTCCTTAATGGTTGAGTCTGTTTAATCAATGATCTAGAGGTAAGGAGCCTGCCTAGAAAGCCAAAGTCTGGGTCAGAAGTGTGCAGTGGTTTGAACCCCACTTGGGCCCAAAATCTTTGCCCCACCCATTAGACCATGAGTGGTAGTCTGGGTGCTAGTCTATTGGATGAGACAATAAATTGTTACACAATCCTATGTGTTACACAAAATTATTAAACACATGTAAAAGAACCCGCGGCAACAAGAGGGTTGTTCCTGGCAAAATTTTCTACAAAAAAAGCCCCTCTGATAGGGAAACAAATACAGTTGCAGACAGGGAAAAGAAAAAAAAAATACTGGGTGGCGCTGCTCTTGAGCTGACACGCTCTCCTGGGGAGAGCAGCCCAAATTTCACGCAGACAAATCTGCCATGACTTAAAACTAAAGTGGTATAAATAAAAATTAAATTGGGAGGTTACATAGAGGTTAAAGATGGGTCTTTCAACTGTTTTTAAACCTCCTCAAATAAAGCCTTCTTAGGAGGTCATGAATATGGCCTTTTTCAGTTTTTGCCCTGTAAAAGTGATTCTAATTGGTAATCTTTTACTTGGAAACGATAATGATTAAAAAAAAAAACAGTGGTTACTATTGTCGTTGTTATTATGGAGTTGTTTTTTTTTTTAAATTTCATGTCATTCTTCTTCTTTTTTCTTTTTAAAATTTTTTTTTATTTCACTTTATTTTATTCTAGAACTATTCCTGACTTTTGGTTTTATAATTTCTCAATTGTTCTCTTTTTATTTCACTGGATTTCATTTTTGGCTTTTTATTTGATCTCACTTTTCTCATTTATTTTACGCACATTTATTTCATTTCATTCTAAATTTTTCCAGCAAGCAATACTGAAGCAATTGGAAGAAATTTGGGGCCCAGTGATCATTCACAGGCAAACTAACAGGGAAGCCCAAACAAAGACAAACTAAAACCATCAACGACAGAAGTTCTCTGGAGGCAAAACATTGATGAGAGCAGACAGAAATGTACATGAGAGACAGACCTTTAAACCTGTTCAAGGAAGCCGCTAAGTTGAGGCCAGGCGAGGAAAGGAGAAGAGAGGAGGAGACGAGAGGAGGAGAGAAGAGGAGAGGAGAGGAGAGGAGAGGGAGGGAGAGGAGAGGAGAGGAGAGGAGAGGAGAGAGAGAGAGAGAGAGAGAGAGAGAGAGAGAGAGAGAGAGAGACAGACAGACAGACAGACAGACAGACAGACAGACAGAGATAGAGAGTGCAACATGTGTGTGTGTGTGTGCCACTATAACTGTATAACTAACTTATAAGTCATACTCATAGCTGACCTAGTCAGTGTTGCTACAAGAACAAAGCCTAACATTTAATTTACTTTCCTTGTTTGTGTGTTTGTGTTTGTGTTAGTGTTAGTGTTAGTGTTAGTGTGTGTGTGTGTGTGTGTGTGTGTGTGTGTGTGGTGTGTGTATGTGTGTGTGTCTGTGTCTGTGTGTCTGCATGCATGCACATGTGCATAGATCATACATGTATGCAAAGTATTAAGTGGTCACTTTTAAAGCACAAATTATGCGTGTCTCTGACACTCAAAAAAATGTATGGCGTTCTAGGTTCAGAGTAGACTCTAAAGAGTCTAATGTGTGGCTAAAACTGATCAGTGGTTAGAGCATTGCACTCATGACCTGACAGCTCAGAATAAACATCAAGCCTCCACCAAGGCACCTCCTGTGTTACCAGTACTGACTCTGTCTCTACTCCTCAAAAGTCCTACGGATGAGACTCTAAACCAAGGTCCAGTGTGCACAAGTAGAAGAACATCTTGCACACACATTAAAAGCCTGTTCCCCCTTACAGAAAAGTAGACCATTACGTGCTGGTAGGAGCAGATGACAATTCTTTATTAAAAATTGTATACACAATGTTGTGTTAGAGATCATCCCGACAGAAAGCGGCTAGCTTAATGCCATTGGTGAGGAAAAAAACGGTCACATGTGCAAAATCTCACCATTGGTGAACCTCAGAGCTGTAGCCCAGGAACAAGGGAAAAGACAACATCACTACATAAAATGATCAATGTTTTGCCCACATCACAGTTGTAGGCATCTTCAACAAGTACAAGTTATAACACTGAAAAGTGAAATATGCCAGTGAAGGATGGCTCCAAAAATTTTCTGAGTTATTCTGCTTCTGTACAAAAATGATTGTAGAATGGCTTGTATTTTACAAATTCAATTTTGTTAAAAACTTGTACCTAGAGTTTTCTTTTGGACTATCTACCAGTCTCTCTCATACCCTCCTCTTCTCTTCAATAGGCAATGCTTGCAGAAGGCATGCATGATGCAGTGTGTGTGTGTGTGTGTGTGTGTGTGTGTGTGTACACCCTGTCACTGTGTGTGTGTTCTCAACTACTGCTACTAGTTAGCTAGTAAGTAGTATGCCTAATTGACATACACATACAGAAATAGTTACAAGTATTTGAATGCAAAATCAAATGATCATACTCACGATTTAATGACAAAACTTGAAAGTGAAATGTAACCTGGCATGCTATGCACTCGGTAAACAATCCGCCATTTGCATTGGAAGAGAGGGGGTGCGCATTACTTCCGGTTTTAAAAGGGAGAAGCCCTTGTTTAATTTATAACTTAAAAAGAGCTAGGCCTTTAACAAAAGTATTAAATGCTTCTTTTTTTGGGGGGAAGGGGGCAGTAATAATATATATATATATATATATATATATTATATATATATTATATATATATATATATATATATAATATATATGATAAACCAAATTAGCACATCACAAATTTGTTGAGATGTGAAATAGACTACAACTCCATTGAGCTTTGATAAACTGACAGCTACATCTTTTATGTAAAAGATTATAATACAGTCAAAGCAGTGTTTGTGATTTTTCTCCCTAAGAAACATGACCCTTCTACTTTTCTGTCAGTGCAAAAAATCTGTGATTATTTCAGTGTTACTTCCTTCCCCATTGCAGCTGGAAAAGCAAGAGACCTGTGTATGCGGTGGATTGCTGCAGTGCTGTCGAACCCTTTTTATTCATTATTTTATTCATTCATTCTTTTATTTCAAGAATAAAGGAATAAGCATTCATGTGCTTATTTTTATATCCAGTCCCTGTGTGTATGAGGTTTTGTCATTTTTGTCATCTGTTTCCACCAGCACACAATGTCCCACTTTTCTGAAAAGTGAAACAGGTTTCAACGTGTGCTGTTGTGATTATATTTATGTCCCAGCGGAGAATTCCGAGTTACGGACTGTGAGGAGGAGGCCTAGTATTTAAAAAGAGCAGAGAGAGGTAAAACTACAGAACAGCAACAAGAAGAAACAGAGAGAGGTAAAACTACAGAACAGCAACAAGAAGAAACAGAGAGAGGTAAAACTACAGAACAGCAACAAGAAGAAACAGAGAGAGGTAAAACTACAGAACAGCAACAAGAAGAAACAGAGAGAGGTAAAACTACAGAACAGCAACAAGAAGAAACAGAGAGAGGTAAAACTACAGAACAGCAACAAGAAGAAACAGAGAGAGGTAAAACTACAGAACAGCAACAAGAAGAAACAGAGAGAGGTAAAACTACAGAACAGCAACAAGAAGAAACAGAGAGAGGTAAAACTACAGAACAGCAACAAGAAGAAACAGAGAGAGGTAAAACTACAGAACAGCAACAAGAAGAAACAGAGAGAGGTAAAACTACAGAACAGCAACAAGAAGAAACAGAGAGAGGTAAAACTACAGAACAGCAACAAGAAGAAACAGAGAGAGGTAAAACTACAGAACAGCAACAAGAAGAAACAGAGAGAGGTAAAACTACAGAACAGCAACAAGAAGAAACAGAGAGAGGTAAAACTACAGAACAGCAACAAGAAGAAACAGTTTAGGAGGTAGCGGTGGGATGGTCTATGGGATGGGGCTGTCTTAGGAGATGTCTCCCAGGTACACTGGTCTTCTATCAAGTGGGTGGGAAGAAGGTGCAGGGGTGGTAAGGATCAGGTGGAACTGAGATAGGGAGTCAGGTGTGAGGGGTCAGAGGCAGAGAGACAGGGCTTTGGGCAGAAGGGGCATAAATTATGCTGATGTTACTGTCGGGGTTAAAGGTGTGCTGCAACAGCAGAGGAGTGTGTGAGTTTGGCGATCTGGTAGAGGAGAGACCGTCCTGAAGACGTTTTGTTCCAGATGTCAGAGAATTTATCCAGATGTCAGAGAGATGGTTATTTATCCAGATGTCAGAGAAATGGTTATTTAGTCAGATGTCAGAGAATTTATTCAGATGTCAGAGAAATGGTTATTTAGTCAGATGTCAGAGAATTTATCCAGATGTCAGAGAAATGGTTATTTATCCAGATGTCAGAGAAATGGTTATTTATCCAGATGTCAGAGAGATGGGTATTTATATCAGTAGGGATATGGCGCAGATTTTGAAAATGTTCTTCCTGTGATGGACAGTAGCAGAGGCAGAGTGTGAAAGAGACAGGTTGATGTTTACAGATGCAGAGGGTGGGGGTATGACAAGTTCTCCAGTGGTTGGTGTAGGTAGATCCTGGACATTTGGTGTTGTAGATCCTGGACATTTGTTGTTGTTGTTGTTGATCCTGGACATTTGTTGTTGTAGATCCTGGACATTTGTTGTTGTTGTTGTAGATCCTGGACATTTGTTGTTGTTGTAGATCGTGGACATTTGTTGCTGTTGTAGATCCTGGACATTTGTTGTTGTAGATCCTGGACATTTGTTGTTGTAGATCCTGGACATTTGTTGCTGTTGTAGATCCTGGACATTTGTTGCTGTTGTAGATCCTGGACATTTGTTGTTGTTGTAGATCCTGGACATTTGTTGTTGTTGTTGTAGATCCTGGACATTTGTTGTTGTAGATCCTGGACATGTTGACTATACAGGGAGATGTGTCTTTAAATATGTGTTCTTTATCATCATCACCCCAGCAGGATAGGATATTCCATTTGTTATGTAGGCATTATTTTCATAGTCTTCTTTCCATACTTGCCAGGAGTTCTTCCCTATTTTACTGACACTGTCACTGAGGGAAGCATCGAACACTTCGGAGAAATTTTCTGGGAGGCAAGTTCCATTTTTGGCATTTTGATCAGCAGTGTCATTACCATGAATGCTGGCATGGGAGGGGAGCCATTGAAACCTAATATGGGAGCCTGACCAGTGGAGAAGAATTTGAATAGCAGGAATGATTTCGGGACAAGAGAGACAGTGTCCATTATGAATAGCTTGAAGAGAAAGTCTGGAATCAGAGAAATAGTTATTTTGTTTGTTTTTTTATCAGAGAAATAGTTACTTTTGTTGGGAGGGTGTTGATACTGGTAAGAATTTGTAGACTTGTTTGAATAGCAGTGATTCCTGCAGTGAGGACAGTGGTGGGTGGGTGGGAATTTCATTTTGTCCATTTTTTTAAAGGTTCAAAATAAATGCCTGCACACGCACACTGAGCTAGCATCTAACATTTGACAATGAAGAAGATTGATCAAATACACAGACAAGGAGGTACAGAATCAGAAAATAGACATGGAAAAAAACAACCAAAAAACGAGAGGAAAGAGAGCAAGCTGGTGTGTGAGAGAGAGATTAACAAATAGATAGATAGATAGATAGAGATAGAGAGAGAGAGAGAGAGAGAGAGAGAGAGAGAGAGAGAGAGTTGAAACTCAATCTCTTTTATAATTGAGGGTAGATCTATAGGCACAGGGCTCCATAACGCCATGCCCTAAAAAAAAAACCCCAAAAAACAAGAAACAACAAAGAGACAGACTGACAGACAGACAGACAGACAGACATACAATACAACTCAGCCATACAATCAAAATCTGCACACAACACAGAAATCCATTTTCAAAGCAAGGCAAAATCTATTTTTGTATATATGTCTATAAATGTACAAATATACATTTCATCACAGTGTCAAGTCATCTGTATCACAGCACACTGATGACGTTAAAAGAAGAAAAAAGAATCACAATGAACTGAGTATATATAGGTGTAAATTTCAGTTCAAATAAAAGCATATTCACAGGACAGTGAATGTCAGTTCATATCAAACTGCTACCATCAGCACAACACAAGGCAGATCAGCTCTTGTAAAACTTGTGTGTGTGTGCAGCACAGAGGACAGCAGATAAATAGCTGTTGTGGTGACATCACAGGTACAGCAGATAAACAGCTGTTGTGCAGACAGCACAAAGTTCTGATGACATCACAGGTACAGCAGATAAACAGCTGTTGTGATGACAGCACAAGGTTCTGATGACATCACAGGTACAGCAGTTCTGATGACATCACAGCAGACAGCAGTTGTGATGACATCACAGCAGACAGCAGACAGACAGCTGCTCTGAAGACCTCACAGGCTCGAGGGCAGGCTGCTGTCCAGGATGGACTCCACATGAGTGAGGGCAGCCCCGATCTCGAAAATATCATAACCTGCAACAGTCCTCACATTAGTATCACATTGACACATTTCACTTATTAACATTTACAATACTGTAACAACAAGAGCTATTGATATTTGCCATAACAACATCTATTGTCAAATAGAGGATTTTTTTGTGTGTGAATGCCAAATTTGCAATTGACATCCCAACCACACCACCTAACATACAAACCTGCTGCAACAAACGGATCAAAGTCTTCATCTTACGTAAAAGTCACTCACAACACAAGTGCTGGCATTTTTATGAGAAAAAAAATCAACAACATAAAATCCAAAGAAATAAAAAGAAGATTGAATGTTTCATTTAAGATCATTATCATTTCTGATTATGATAGTAATTATTGCTGTTATCATTGTCATTATTTTTTATCATAATCATCACTATCAAAACACTAAAAGGTCTACAAGTTTACCAGTCTCAAGCTACACACACACACACACACACACACACACACACAAACACACACACACACACACGCACATGCACACATGCACAGGCCATGTACCATCTGGAAATAAAATTTTGACATGCACAGATCGCGCGCGCGCGCGCGCACACACACACACACACACACACACACACACACACACACACACACACACACACACACACACACACACACACACAGAGTGACCACAGTAACAACACTGAATATTTTTCAACCTCAGAAGTTGTGGCTTCATGCTTGCTGAAGAGAGAAAGAGAACAAGACAGACAGACAAAAAGATACAGAGACAGGATAGACAGACAGACATGTGGAGAAGACAGATGTACAGACAGACAGGTGTACAGACGGACAGACATGTGGAGAAGACAGATGTACAGACAGACAGCCATGTGGAGAAGACAGATATACAGACAGACAGACAGACAGACATGTGGAGAAGACAGATGCACAGACATACATGAGGAGAAGACAGAGGTACAGACAGACATACATGTGTAAAGAAGACAGAGGTACAGACAGACAGACAGACAGCCAGCCAGCCAGCCAGCCATGTGGAGAAGACAGAGGTACAGACAGACAGACAGCCATGTGGGGAAGACAGACAGACAGACAGACATGTGGGGAAGACAGAGGTACAGACAGACAGCCATGTGGAGAAGACAGACAGACAGACAGACAGCCATGTGGGGAAGACAGAGGTACAGACAGACAGCCATGTGGAGAAGACAGACAGACAGACAGACAGCCATGTGGGGAAGACAGAGGTACAGACAGACAGACAGCCATGGGGAGAAGACAGATGTACAGACACACAGACAGACAGACAGCCATGTGGAGAAGACAGAGGTACAGACAGCCATGGGGAGAAGACAGACAGACAGACAGACAGCCATGTGGAGAAGACAGAGGTACAGACAGACAGACAGCCATGTGGAGAAGACAGACAGACAGACAGACAGCCATGTGGGGAAGACAGAGGTACAGACAGACAGACAGCCATGTGGAGAAGACAGATGTACAGACACACAGACAGACAGACAGCCATGTGGAGAAGACAGAGGTACAGACAGACAGACAGCCACAGCCAACCATGTGGAGAAGACAGAGGTACAGACAGACAGACAGACAGACAGCCATGTGGAGAAGACAGAGGTACAGACAGACAGACAGCCAGCCAACCATGTGGAGAAGACAGAGGTACAGACAGACAGACAGACAGCCATGTGGAGAAGACAGAGGTACAGACAGACAGACAGACAGCCATGTGGAGAAGACAGAGGCACACACCACACAGAAAGTCCTCAGCCAGCTCCTGCAGCAGGTAGCCCAGGACAGCAGCGGCCACCACTGAAGGCCTCTGGTCCCCCAGTCTGCCGTCTATCGCCACCGCCACAAAAATCTGCAACCACCTCCACCCTTAGTCCTCCAACATCATCATCATCTACATCGTCATCATCATCATCATCATCATCATCAGTCCTCTACACCATCACACTTTTTAAAAACATTCTATTACTATCTGTGATTATTTATCACTTTAAACAGTGTTTGATACTTTAATAGAACAGAGTATATTAAATGAATTGATATCTGTCTTATCACCTGCACTTTTCATTCTATTACTATCTGTGATTCTTTATCACTTAAATCAAACAGTGTTTAATACTTTAATAGAACAGAGTATATCAAGTGAATTGATATTTGTCTTATCACACACACTTTTCATTCTATTACTATCTGTGATTATGTATCACTTAAACTAAACTGTACTGTGTTCAATATCTTAACAGAATAGAGTATATCATGTGAATTGATATTTGTTTTATCATACACACTTTTTATTCTATGACTATCTGTAATTATTTATCACTTTAAACTGTGTTCAATTTCTTAATACTATTAATAGAATACAGTTTATCAAGTGATTTAATATTTGTCTTATCATACACACTATTTGTTCTATTATTTACTATATGTAATTATTTGCAGTGTTGATTCTAGGATTTCAAAAAAGGGGCCCAAGGGCCCCCTGAAATGAAAAAAAGGGGGTATTTGCCCCCCTCCCCCCTTTTCTCTTCATAAAAAAGGGGACAAATAGTAAGTTGTATTTGCTCATAATACCGTTAGTACTCTGATTTCTGCTATTTTTCAAGAATGAGAAACAAAGCAAACGGGATGGTATGTAGGCAGACAGGATTTAAGATACACCTTATGTATTGCAGTTGGTCTGTAAAATTATTTTTTTACACAGGAAAGACAAAGAGAGAGGGGGGAGGTGGGGAAGATTGTGGTACATTCAGATGTGGAGGGATACATAATAAATACAGGAGATGCATTGTTTGTATACAAGAGAGAGAGAGGAGGGGGGAGGGGGGAGGAAATGAGAAAGAGAGAGAGAGGGGGGGGGGAGGGAGGGAAGGAGAGAGAGAGAGTCAAAGTCAAATTTGTATTTCCACATTTTGAGTTGGAGAGCTAGATCTAGATGAAAAAAGAGGCGAGAGAGAGAGAGAGAGAGAGAGAGAGAGAGGGGAGAGAGAGAGAGAGAGAGAGAGAGAGGAGAGAGAGAGAGAGTGAGAGGAGAGAGAGAGAGAGAGAGAGAGGAGCTCTGAACGATTTTATTGTAGAAGGCCACCGGACCCATTACAATTTCACACACTCGCTATCCCCCCCCACACACATTAATTTCGTTCTCAATCCTTTCCAAGAATGCACCTGAAAACACTTCCAAGCACAACGATTATAACATTCACTTGTGGTATTAGCATACATCTGATTAGAATGTTTGCAACATTTTAGACTAAACATAAATGGAGAGAGAGAGAGAGAGAGAGAGAGAGAGAGAGAGAGAGAGAGAGAGAGAGAGATGAGAGAGAGGGGAGAGGAGAGAGAGAGAGGGGAGAGGAAGGGATGTCAGCTTCTTCCACTAACAATCTCTGTCACAATGACGTCATTTGTTTCAGGAGTACATGCTCCTTTGAAAAGTGACGTAATGACGTAAATGAGTAGGAAAATGACGTCAGACCAGCCGCTTTGTAACAATTGTGATGACTGTAGGCGCTAATCAGTGCATCTTGCCATCCCTGGGGTATCAACGTAATGACCTATGTATGTAGCGCTGTTTTGAAAATGAAAACTATACAAACGGCAGTTGCGGGGGCGCACTGTTTGTTCAAATATGCGCCATCCACAGTTTTTTTGCGTACGTTAGGGCGCACTGGTCACATTATTTTGCGGCAAAGTTGAAAAAAATGCGGGAATCCCGCAAGGGCGCACCCTAGAATCAACACTGTATTTCTCACTTTAAACTGTGTCCAATATTTCAATACAATTGAGTATATTATGTGAATTGGAATTTGTCTTATCATATGTTATAACAAAATAATTTCATTTATCATGTCATAAAGATGTGTGTGTTTGTGTGAGAATGTGCCAACTCTGTAAGTGTGTGTGTGTGTGTGTGTGTGTGTGTGTGTGTGTATGTGTGTGTGTGTGTGTGTGTGTTGTGTGTGTGTGTGTGTGTGTGTGTAAGCTTTCCAAATGCAAGGGATTAAGATCACATACATGATTTACATTTTCACTTCACAGCCAAGAGTTATGCTTGCTGTCACTGCAGACAGTCTTTTCACCTTGTTGACAATATTCACACTCAGACTGAAATGCAAAACACACAACACACACCACACACCCACACACACACACCACACACCGAGTCACATACACACGTCACACACACACACACACACACACACACACGTAACACACACACACACAACACACAACACACACACAACAACCACAACACAGTGACACAGGTAAGGCAATGCTACTTACATCTGGGGCAGAGGTCAGGTGGGGCTGCAGGTGTCAGGTACCTGTTGCCTGTACTGTGGAAACCAGGCGTGGGAGTGCTCATCTACCCTTGCAGAAGCTGCCCAAAATCTACACACACAGCACACAGTGCTCAATGACAATCTACACATCCATCATCTACACACACAGTGCTCAATGACACATCAACACATCCATAATCTACACACGCAGGCTCAATGACACATCAACACATCCATAATCTACACACACAGTGCTCAATGACACATCAAACATCCATCATCTACACACACAGTGCTCAATGACACATAAAACACACCCATCATCTACACACGCAGTGCTCAATGACACATCAACACATCCATCATCTACACACACAGTGCTCAATGACACATCAACACATCCATCATCTACACACACAGTGCTCAATGACACATCAACACATCCATAATCTACACACACAGAGCTCAATGAAAACATCAACACATCCATCATCTACACACAAGCACTCACTGCTCAATGTTATATCAACAATCTAAGATCTACTTATTATAATACACAGTATAAAATAACCTATTAACAATCATGTAAATGTCAATTTGGATGACAAACATCCTAAAATATGTCATGGCAGATTTATCTGTTTTACACAGTAAATAAACTGTATTTAATTTAGGTCTTTGCCATGGCGATATCTGAAGGATGAAATAAATGACAGACAGATACTACAATGAAAGTTAAAAAATGACATGATCATTCATAGGTTAAGTTCACCAACAGGCAGTATTGTTTGAATAAATTTAAAAAATGTATAGATCTACAAATTTGATCACCTGTATCGATACAAAATGTCCTGAACACCCCTAATTCATGTTTTTGAAAAGTCCATACTTATTTCTTCTCAAGAGTTTAGCTAAGAATACAGAACTTAAAAAAAAATCAACATTTTAAACGAGTATAAACACAACGTTTGTGAATCTTTGTTATCCACTACTTCACCTCTTATACATATAATAGAGAGAATGGACAGACAGACAGACAAACAGAGACAAGACAGACAAAACAGGCAGACCCATGGACAGACAGACAAACAGAGGGGCAGACAGACAGAGGGGTAGGCATACACACAGACAGAAGGAGGGTACATATCTCTATCTCTATTAGCCAGTGTACTAGTGACTGACGGGTGGTTGTGTGTGCTGCAGGACATGGGTCGGATCTGCTGTCTGTCCAGGTGGTCAGGCAGGGCCAGAGGAGCCAGAAGCGGGACGGTCCACAGCCAGAGCCTGCTGCTCCACACTGACCACAACGTCAGGTTTGCTGCTCTGTTTCCTGCAGCATCAAACACCATGGTCATCATCATGGTCATCATTGTCATCATCATCATCATCATTATTATTAATGTAATCTATATCATCATCATTGTCACCAACATTCTTATCTTTATCATTGTATTCTTTATCAACATTATTGTCATTATCATCATCATCATGGTCATCATTTGTCATCATTACCGTTATTTTTATTGCTGTATTCATTATCATTATCATCATCATTATCTTTATCATTGTATTCTTTATCAACATATCATCATCATCATCATTACCTTTATCATCAATTCTTTATCATCAGCATTATTGTTATCTTTATCATTGTATTCTTAATTCTTTACACACACACACACACACACACACACACACACACACACACACACTACCCCCCCACACTTTACAGTGCATGAATAACAGAACCTGCTCCAGGACAGCGCTCTGTAAAGTCCCGAAGGGAGGCGGGCAGACTGGAAGGAGGCGCAGGGGCACGCTGCTGTCAAACATGGCCGCCTCAAACTGCCATCCCCGCTGCCACTCTTCCCTCTCTGCCAGGGGCAGGCAGGCCGGCATCCAAGGCAGCTGTCCACAAGCATTCTGTAAACTGCGTTTTGTGACACGTGCACCCGGAAGACTTCGGGGCCTTTTCACTCATTTTAAAATGTCCACGCATTTTTTTTATGCTTGGGGGAGCACGCTGCACACCGGGGGGACATACCCCCCTCATTCACTCATTTAGCTGCCCCCAAGCATTTGTAACATTTTTTAGTCCCCCACGCCCCCAGGGGGGTGGGGAAAACATACAGTCATTCATCATTTCGGGGGGGTCCCCCCCCCTTTTTTTTTTAAACCCCCCGTAGTGGACGTTAAAAAGGGTTTTTGGGACATACTTTCCTCAAAAAAATCATTTCGCTGCCCCAAAAAACCCATTTTGAAAACATGCGTATTGAGCACGAAAAACACAGTGGGAAACCCCCCTTTATTAAAGTCCTTTCACTCGTTTGGGGCCCCCAAAACAAGCTTCTGTAACTTTTTTTTGTGACCCGGGCTGAAAAGGGGGGTTGAGACATACAGTCCTCTTTTCATCTTTTAGCCCCCCAAACAAGATTTTTGTAACATGCATAGGGGGGTTTTTCCCCCTTGGAAAAAGGACATACAGTCCTCAAAAAACTATTTCTTGGTTATAAATTATATTTTAATATGGATTTTTTTAAAACAGGTCTGAAGTTTTGTTTTTTTTTTTTTTACTTCTTTCTATTATTTCCCCCTGAGGGGGGGGGGGGGGGTGGGGGGGGAGGGGGGGGAGGGAGAGAGAAAAAAGGGGAGAAATGAGAGAGAGAGAGACAATGCCCAATGAAAAAAATTTTATTGTGTGACCCTTTTTAAGCCCCAAAAAAAAGGGGAAAACAGCGGGGAAGGGGACGGGAAAAACCCAAAACTTAAAAATTTCCCCAAAAATCATCCATTGACATAATGGTCTGTGACAAGGATTCCATGTCACGCAATGTCTTTTGGGGGGGGAGTTCACTTTTTTGGCTCTGTTTCATGCCCCCAAATTTTTGGACGGGGGGTGCAATTTGTGCCCCGGGGGGGGGTTATGCTTGCCTCTTCTTTTTTATTTTTTTCCCCTCTATAAAAAAACCCCTTTTCACCATCGACCATCTTTTTCTCTCTCTCTCTCTCTCTCTCTCTCTCTGAGAGAGAGGGGAGAGGGAAGGAGAGAGAGTGGGGAGGGGAGAGGAGGGGGGGAAAAGGGAGAGAGAGGAGGAGAGAGGAAAGAGAGGGGAGAGAGGGGTTTTTGGGGACTTGGTTTTTTTTTTATTAATTTCTTTTGCTCCCCCCCCAAAAAACTAAACCCCCCCTTTTTTAAAAATTAAAATTAAAAAATTTGTTTTTTTTTCCCCGGGGGCAAAATTTTTTAAAAACCAAAATCTTGACTTTCTGCGGTTTTAGTTTTAAAATTTATCCCCCTTGTGTATACACCCCCTCAACTTTTTACACTTGCATTGAAAAAAAAAAATAAATTCCATCATCAAATTGCCCCCACAAATGGTTTTTTGGTTTTAATTTTTATCATGGTTTCCCCCGGCGGGAAATTTTTTTTTTTTTCCCCATTAAAACCCAGTGTTCTCAACCTGAATACCCCCTTAATTAAGTCTGAAAAATTTTATCAGTTGCCCCCTTTTTAAACCCCCTTTTTTTTCTGAAAAACGGGACTTAAAAGAAAAAAAAAAACCCCAGCAACAAGAAAAAAATTTTTTTTCTTTTTTTTTTGGGGGGTTTCCCCCCCTTTTTAAAAACCCCCCGGGGGAGGGGGTCAACCAGAATGAGCACTCTGACCCCCACTCATCCACCCCACCTAGGAATCATTTTTTGAAAACGGGAATTGACAATCGAATAAATTTTTTTGGGTTTTTTGGGGAACTGTTTTCACAAAAAAATTTGCCATGTAGGCCCCCCCCAACCCCCCTTCTGGGGACTTCGGGGGAAAAGATCTATTTTTTTTTTACTTGGATATTTTTCATATATCCCTATGTGAGTGTAAATTTTTTTTTTTTTTTTTAAGTTTTTTCCCTTTTTAAAAAACTTTTTTACAAAAAAAAGGGGGATTCCCCCCCCTTTAAAAAAAAGAGGGTTTAATTTATTTTTTTAAAAAAAGCAAAATGTCTTTTAGGGAAAACTGGGGGGTTTTATTTTTTAATTTTTGTTATAAAATTTTTTTTGCATTTCTCTCAAATTTTTTGGATCAGGATCAGCACTTTTTCCTTTTTTTTTTAAAGTCTCATGGCATCAGAAATCTCATTTCTTTTCATGGGGTTTTTTAAAATTTTTTTTTGAACTTTTTTATTTTTTAAAATTTTAAGTTATAGTACTTTCCCCAAAAGAAAAAAAAATGTATTATATGCAAAATTTGTAAAACCTCAACAAAAAAGAGGGAATTTTTCTTTTAAAATTTCCCCCCCACAGGGGGAGAGAAGAGAGAGAGAGAGAGAGGGGGGAGAAGAGAGGGGAGAAAAAAAGGGGGAAAAAAGGGGGGAGAGAGAGAGAGAGAGAGAGAGAGGTTTTTCTGAATAAAAAATGGGGAAAATGAAGGGCCCAATATCAATTTCCCGACTTGAAAAAATTTCGCCCCTTCCCCCCCCCAAGAAAAGGCTTATATGAAAATTTTTTTTTAAAAATCTTGGGGGTTGGTCGCCAAAAAAAGTTCTTCAAGGAGACAACTTTTAAATGAAGGGGCCCCCCACTGCCCTAAAAAAAATGCAAAGTCCCCCCCCCTTTTCTGACTTGCCTTTGAACTGGGGTTCGTTTCGGTAGGCGTTCTGCAGGGGGAAAAAGTGCGGTAAAATTCCCCCAATAAAGATTTAAATTTTGGGTACCGTCCCCCTGTTTCCCCTTGTCCTTTGCACAACTGTTTCGCTGACTCCCCTTTTTGTAAACTTCCCCGCAATCTACACCGGAAAAAAAGAGCGGGCCATTTACAGGCAGCTGTGCAAAAACCAAAAACAACAACAGTACACCACAGAGAAGGATGTGGCCCAGGCAGTAAACAAAAAAAGGGATTTTTTTTTACTCGAACCGTAAATTTTGTTTGATAACCTCATTTTCCCGAAAACGAAGGCGAATCGTAGGGTATGTAGCTTGCACATTTTTAAACAAAAAATTTAAAAAAAAACAACCCCTGGATGCAAAAAAAGGTGGAAAAAGGGGGGGGGGAACGTTTTAGCCCAATTTGGGCCCACCCTTTAGCCTATTAGCCAATTTTTTCGATTTTCGTTATTACGATCTTTTTTGGGGCCCCCTTTTTTCAATTGTTTGCCCCAAGTTTTTTTAAAATTTTTTTTTTTAAAATTTCATTTTTTCCCCAAAAACCTCCCCCCTGGTTTTCCCCCCTTTTTTGGCTTTTTGGCCTCCAGGGCCCCCATGTTTTTTTTCCCCCCCTTTTTTTACTACCCTGACTGTGAGCTGGGGCATGCGCTATTTTTAAAAAAATATCTGACATTACTTGAATCTTCATTTTTCCCCCAAAAACAATCAGGAAAATTTTTGTTCTGCTACCTGGGGGAAAAAAAAGGGGGAAAGGGAGGGGGGGGGGCCTTGGATTTTTACAGAAGATAGGGGTGGTGAAAGGGGGGGGAAAAAAAGAGGCAGGGAGGGGGGGGGGGGTTTTTTTAAGCAGAGTTGTGGTTTGTTTTTTAAAAGGTGATACAAAAACTGGTTTTGACAGGCCCCCAAAAAAAGGGGGGGGGGGCCCCCCCCGAGTTTCCTTAAAACCCAAATAAAATGTGACATGATTGGTTTTTTTACCCTTTTTTTACTAACGCAGGGGGCACAATTCCCCCCTTTCACAATAAAAATTTCGCGACAACCCCTTTTTAGAAAAAAAAAGGGGGAAAAAAAATGGGGCCCAATAAAAGGGGAAGGGAAACTT
>JASPKP010004719.1:0-17136 GCA_030674155.1 Stramonita haemastoma | reverse complement strand
ATAGCAAAACAAACAAACAAATAATAAAAAAATTAATTTAAGAAAATAAAAGTCAATAATATCTCTTCACTTTGTCCTTATATGTTACAGTAATACTGAGGTGTGGGTTGTTCAGGACCGAAGTATCTATGCATCAGCCTGGGTCGTTTTTTCAATCCTTCGGAACTGGAAATTTTGAGTCCACTCGTCGGTGGTACCCTCACAATGTTTGCCATTTTCAAGGGGGGGGATGGTCAGGCCCACACCAATCCTTAAACCCAAAAGTCCATGATCACACTCGGGAAACGCGCTGTTCTTGAGGCATGTTTTTAAACGCTTCCCAGACAGCAGCCTAAGTTTTACGCAAAGAAATCTGCTGGACTTGCAGTAGCAATACAATAACCCCCCCCCCCCCCCCCCAAAACTCCCCAGTGGAAAAATAGCTGAAGCTGCCCTGAAGTTTTTAAAGGGACTTTTTTTTTTCAAAGCAGACATTAATTGATGGTGACTTCAGAACTGAGTTTTTCGTGTGTCACATTCTCCACAGTATCTGTTTTTTTTTTAAAATGTCTTTTCGATTAGCAACATAGGTACTTAAACATGAACAATGGTAATATTTGCAACAAAACAACTTCCAGGATGTTTGAAACCGATTTATGAGGGCAAAGTATTTACCTTTCACACAATACAAATACTCCGGTCACCACTTTTGCTTTCGGACAAAGTCTTTTTTTTTTTAAGGTATGTATGGTATGTGCGCGCGCACGTGTGTGTGTGTTTTGTGTGTGTGTGTGGGTGTGGGGTGTGTGTGTGTGTGGTGTGTGTGTGGTTTTTTGTGTGTTGTTTTGTTGCAGTATTTTCCCCTTTTTTTTATTATTAAGTCCAGTTTTCCTATTGGGCTGTTGTGATATCTTTGTAGTTAGATATGTTGATAAAGTTTTTTTGTTCTCCCTTGCAAAAACCTCCCCCAAGGAACAGTCGAGGGCAAGAGAAGAAGGGGCCCCGCCAAAAGAATAATGGGGTTGACAACACAAAGACTGGACCGCCCAACCCCTACAAAAAAACTCCTATACCCACCAAGGATTCTGAAGATGGAAAAAGATCTCTGTTGGTTTTTTCCCTGTCCCCCTACGTCCTTTGGGACATGGGATGATAAGTAAGAGTAATAGATGGTTGGAAAAAAAAAACACACACCCCACCACACACAAAACACACCACACAAACACCCCCACGCACGCACGCACGCACGCACGCACACACGCACACACACACACACACCACACACACACACACCACACACACGCACGTACACACCCCACACCCCAAAAAACCACACACACACACCACACACACACACAACACACACACACGTACACACACACGCGCGCACGCCACACACGTACATACTGAGTTTGCCATTTCATTTTGGGTTGTCATTGTGCGTTCCTCAGCTTAACACTCTGGGGTCACCCAAAATGTGCACTCTGAACTCACTCTTCCCATCTGGGAATCACTGTGATATTTAAGTAACATACTGGATAAGAAGTTTGCGTGCATAAAAAAAGCTTGCATGTATGACTGTTTTTAAATACCTCGCCATATAGGCAGCCATACTCCGACTTCAGAGGATTTTTTTTCCCCTTTAAAGGAGAGTGCAGGTTGTTTATGTTAAGAGCTTGTCATGGCTGAAGGCAATCTCAACACAACATTTTACAACATAACAACATCTTAGTGTTAGGCCTTGGCAATTAGCTCACATCAATAACTGACAGCTTTGCCCCTGGGTCAGGTTTGCCATTTGAAGGTATTCATAACTGAATCAGACGTGCTTTTTGTGGAGCTCTACATAAAACGTTATGTAGTCAACCACGCTCAACTCTCACCGAATGTCGTGCGTTGTTTGTTGTTATGTTTTGTTGTGTATGGAAAATCCCAGATATGACATGCAAAGAAATCGCACAAACGTTCTCTCACGTCTAGTCATGCCCTGTTGACAGGACCGTTCAGTCGACAAAGCTTATCCGTAGATAAGTGGGGCTGAGCAAAGCACTGTTCAGTAGCCCACACACACACACACACACCCACAACACACACACACACACTCACACACACCACACACACAACTTGCACACACAGAGAGCAGCAGCAGCATACACTTTGACAAAATATATATTTTCTTAAAAAGCCCATTAAGACACACACACAATATATATATATGGGGTTGTTGTTTTTTTAAAGAAAGAAATGTGTACTTCTAGGTTGGCAACACACACACACACACCACACACACACACCACACACAAGGGTCAGACTGACGGACAGACCCAAAACAGCGAAACACTGAAAAGTGTCTAAACTGATATGTCTCAACTTGTCTCTTTTCTGAAAATTACTGAACAGCAGTTTTCCTAATCCGATAGCCTACACTATTCTTAGGTTACTCAGTTTCTATTTTCGATGCGCTGGGATTACCAAGCGAATGACCAGGAAGAGGCCTAACCAAAGTGCCGTGCGCAAAAAGTATTTTCTTTCGGGTTAACCCACCCACGTGGTTTTAGCTTTGCCAATGAAACAGGCGAAAGCTTTTCGCCAACGAAGCAACTCAACATAGGTACCTGCCATTTTAGAATCTCTAAAGTCCAAATTTTTTATTGTAAAGACAGCCATACTATCTACTTTTGTACAGACAGAAAGCAAAAAAACAAGTTTTTACCGGCTGTTTTGACTTGACTTCTCCCTTAACTCCTTGAGGAGGCGTTGGGCACTGCGATGACTTTTTCATACCATCCATGTTACTGGTCATAAGTGGCTACTTCTCCATGAAAGAATGGGTGTGTATATATCTATGTGTATTAAGGCCAGCACAAGACGTTATTGGTCTGTTTATTTGTTAACGTGAAGTTATATCTGAAGGATTCTGGGGCAGGGTTGGTTCAGTGCTAAGGCATACTCCACAAGAAAAATGCCACGGAACAAACACAACTGAACATAGATCTGAACCCCATGTCCTCAGTTGGTGTTATGTCACGAATATGAAGCCCTAATTGTCAGACACTTTTCATATGTATTAAAGGTTATTAATTTATCCCCAGAGTCAGTTGGCAGCTACCTTCATAGTGGGCAAAAACGGGCCGCATAAATAAAATGTGGCCATTGGGGAATCCAGAGATCCTGCTGAAGAAGAGGAAACAAAGTTATCATCTGTAAAAAATACATTGAATTTGTGAGGGAGAGAGAGAGAGATGAGAGGTGGGAGAGGAGAGAGAGAGGAGAGAGAGAGAGAGAGAGGAGAGAGAGAGAGAGAGAGGAGAGAGAGAATAATAATTAAAGTCTTTACACTGAAAATTTACCTCCCTCCCCACCCCTCTTCCCCAACCCTGGGTTATCCCCATTTACCAGGGTTGATATGAAACTGTGTCTCTGTGTCTAAATGTGTGTGCGCGCACGCACGCGCGCGCGCGCGCACACACACACACACACTCACACACACACACACACACAAACACACAAACACACACACACACACCACACACACACACACACACACACACACCACCACACACACCACCACCACCACCACCACCACCACCTCCACCACCACCTCCATCGGGTGGATAGGATAGCCTAGTGGTTAGAACGTTGCGTATTGCGCTCGTGGTCTGCTGACCTGTGTTCGAATCCTGTTCAAGGGCATCTTTCCCCCTGAAATTGAGATCAGTGCCGACTCCACCCCCCAAAAAGTCCGTTCGAATGAGACTGTAAACGGAGGCTGCGTGTTGTGAAACGCACTCAAAAACATCTTGCGCGCAACGTTGGAAGAGTAGGCTATCGTGTGCTGGTGGGGAACATATGACAAAAATTTAATAAACCGCATGCACGATTGACCAAAAAAAGCACATGTGTGCTTATTCCATTATCTCGATCTAAAAAAGAATAAACCACCACACTACACCACCTACAACGCACCACCCCACTACACCGCACCACACACACCACATAACACCACATCACATAACATCACCCACACCACCCACATAACACCACACCACACCATATAACACCACACCACACTATATAACACTACACCACACCACATAAACACACCATTAACACCACACCACATAACACCACACACACCACATAACACCACACCACATCCCCCCTCCCCCACATTACACCACATTACATCACACCACGAACCAGAGCATTTTTTGTATCATTCGAGACGGAGAAAAAGTATACTTTTTGCAAACGCCTGTTTCCTACCACTCGACAAACACGTGATCTTATTAGCATAGTGACGACACCCCTGGCAACAAGCCTGCCCCAGACACACACACTATAAAAACCCCAGAAATGATCGCTCAGGTACTCACTACACTGTCTTCGCCCAAGGGACGCACAGAACGGACGTGGAACAGTCCGGAGAGCCAGCAGGGCCTTCTGGACCAACGTTCATGCCGGGATGGTCGTCAGGGTGATTGACAGTGTGTTAGCGCTTACTTCGTCAATCATGCAGCTGATAGGCTGTAGGTAACGCTGGTGGCCCGGGCTTTCCTTTCACGGGGGTCGGGCGGGGCGGACAGCGAGGCTCAGAGAAGAATGGCCGCGGCTGTGGTCAGGAATCTCCCAGCTCCTGTCCCCCAACTTGTCGATGAACCAACAGAAGCGGAGGTCACCGGGTCCCAGGTTCGATCCCCTGCCGCAATAGCGGCCGCGCGCCGTCACGCCCCTTCGGGGGGGCGTGCTAAGCAGGTGGCGGGGGTGAGGACTGGGGGCCCCCCCAGGGTCAGCGGGCTGGGGGTGTGGTTGTGGCCTGACTCTGCCCACTCCAGTCACCTGACTCTGGGGGAATATGATGGCGGCAGTTGTTGCACAGACCAACGATTATGTTGTCGTGGAGGCGCCTATGTACCTTTGTCATGGAGTCGGTGTTGTTGTGGAGACCAGACTACAGTTGTTGTTGTTTGTGGAGTTTGCGATTGTCACGGAGACTGCAGTGTTGGTTGTTGTTAGGTGTCTGTGGTGTGGTTATGAAGGTTCGGGGAGAGGCGGTTGTTGGAAGGTGGGGAGTTGTGGGGTAGATAGAGGAGAGGAGAGGAGAGCAGAGATGATTATTGATGGTGGAAAAAATTGCAAGTGATGAATCTGTCCACAGGCTGTGCTAATTGTTGTGTGGTGTGTGTGTGTGTGTGTGTGTGTGTGCGGTGCGCGCGCGCGCGTGTGTGTGTACACTTGGTAAGCTATCTTACACTTGGTAAGATATCTATCTTCAATAGATATCTGATCTAAAATTATTTAAACAAAAACAACTGGCATTGTTTCTTTCTTAATTTGGTTTGCCATTTTTAATGAACTTGCTTTAGCAATAAAAGTTCAACCAGTGATTTTAAAAAAGAGATAAGTATACATTCAACAAATGTGCAATCCCCACTGGATACGCTTGCTGGCACACTGCACGATGCACATGATAGGCGCACATACACTGTATGCACAGGCCAGTACCTTGAAAGTAAGTGTATGTACCTGTTCTTCACTGATCCTCTGCTGCTTCGAAAATCTAACCTTGCCGTTAGGTGTTCCCCAGCTAAACACAATTGAGGTCACCCAGAATGTGCACTCTGTCTCACTCACCTCACCTCGCCTGGTAAATCTAAGAGAGCGACATTGAAGAAAGCGCTGACAGTACACACTGGATGAGAAGTTAATGTGTATGGATGGTTTCGAATACCTTGCAATATAGGCAGCCATACTTTGACTTTAGGAGATTTCCCCCTCCGTTTGATAAAAGATTACAGTTTGTTAGGCAAAGAGCAAGCTTCGACAATACTATTTCACAACAAAACAACATTGACACGGAGACCTTGGAAACTTTTGTGACGTCAGTAACCAACAAAGCTTGTGGTCCGGGCCAGGCTAGGAAAGCAGTCCCCTGGTGCATGTATGTAGCCTACTTCTTCCTCTTCCTCCAACGCTCAGACAGCATTCTTGTTGTATGTCATAGGGGCCAAAAGGCGTTGTGCTGCTGTTTAAGTGCCTGACAAGCCAGGGCCCAGTGCATCCGACTTCGGCATGATAGTATAATTGTTATAATTGATACAGCTACTATGGTAGCAGTTTCATACACTACACACGTTGTGACTATTTTAGTACAGATTGTAAGTTAAAGTTAAAGTCTGTCCCGAGCCTAAGGCTCATCAGGCCGGTGCTTATCTCGGTTTCTGTGGCGTTAAGCGACTGAGAGTCATAGACTCCCCCCTGGATAGGACGCCAGTCTATCGCAGGGTTAACCCCCCAACACAAGGTTGGTACCCCTTTTACACCTGGGTGGGGTGAGAAAATACCCGTTAAAGTGCCTTTTCCAAGGGCACAACGCCATAGCCGAAAGCTGGATCGAACCCGCAACCCTTAGATTACGAGTCCAACGCCCTAACCACTAGACTACAGTGGCGGCTAACAGATTGTAAGGCTGAGGCAAATTTCAGTCTCTGTTTCAAAGGGGGTGGTGTGTGTGTGTGTGTGTGTGTGTGGTGTGTGTGTGTGGAGAGAGAGAGAGAGAGGGGATGAGAGAGAGAGAGAGAGAGGAGAGAGAGAGAGAGAGAGATGAGAGGAGAGGAGAGAGAGAGAGGGGAGAGAGAGATTATTTTTCAAGATTTACAAGTATTCACATGCTTTTTTTCATCCAACCCTTGCCCTGATTAAGGAATGGCAAGCCCTACCCCCCCCCCCCCACCTCCCCAAACAGCAGCAACTACAACAACAACAACAACAAGTCCCCCTCCCCCCAAAAAACAAACCCTGCAACAACAAAAACAAAACGGAAAAAAAAAAACACCAAAAAAATCACCAACAATAAAAGTTCAACCTGTGATTTTATAAAAAGGAGATAAGCATACATTCAACAAACGCACCCCCCCCCCCCCCCCCCCCCCCCCACCCCATGAATATGCAGATAATTATCTAAATAGAGAGAGAGAGAGAGAGAGAGAGAGAGAGGAGAGAGAGAGAGGAGAGAGGAGAGAGAGAGAGAGAGTGTATGTGTGTGTGTGTGTGTGTGTACTCAAAGCTCTCTGTGTTAATTGTGTATGTGCATAGAAATCTTCTCCCTCCCTCCCTCCCCTGTTGTGGTGTGTGTGTGTGGTGTGTGTGTGTGTGTGTGTGTGTGTGTGTTGCCTGCGTGTGTATATGTGTGTGCGTGAGTGCGTACATGCGTGCGTGTGTACATACATGCATGCGCGTGTGTGTGTGTGGGAGTGGGGCGGGGGGTCCCAAGAGGGGGAAGTGGGAAAGGGGACTCCCACAGTATAAGCTACTTTGATAAGCAAGTCTAGCCAGACCAAGGGTCTGTTTTATATCAGGTCAGGTCAGGGTTTTTTTTTCTTCTCCAGAGTTGTCAGCAATGTTTGCCTAAAGCCTTGATAGCGCTGGAAGCAAGCCCCCTAATCTCTCCCCATACAGCATGTAAGGGGTTCATACTGGACCTGCCTTCTTCTTCCTACAATGCTCAGACAGCAACTACTGTTGTCTGTCATATAAACACAAATGTGTCCTGCTGCCGTTAAGCGCCTGACAAGTCAGGCCCAGCACACCCGACTTCAGCGAGGTAATGAAAGTCAAATTTATTCGAGAAAAAAACTTGTTGGGTATATGATGGAAATGCATACACAAAACAATCTGAATCATTATCAATCGAGGTTGCTATCATCTAGCCACAAAATGATCACTCTCCAAACAGGAAACTACATCCACAACACACACACACACACACACACACACACACACACACACACACACATACACACACACACACACACACACACGCACGCACGCACGCACGCACGCACGCACAACACACACACACACACACACACACACACACACACAGGGGGGGGGGGGGGAGAGAAAGAATTGTATTTCAAATCTTCCAAGATTCATTCCACACCAACCAAACTAGAATGCAGAGTCCGTCAAGGATCTGTTCTAGGCCTTGTTCTCTTTACTCTCTATACTGCTCCCCTGTCACATGTTATTAACCGTCATCAGATCAACCATCACTTTTATGCAGACGACTCTCAGATTCTAAGCAGTGATACACCTGATACACCTAAAAATCTGCATTCTCTTGTAACGGGTCCTACACGGGAATTATCTAAGGCGCCACTCTAATTCCGTTCCGCCTAATTCGGTACTGGAAATTTAGAGTCTTAGACTAATTCCTGGTTTCTTCAGTAACCCTAAAGAAGAGTAGGGCTCAGCTACTTATGGGCCGGGGAGTGATAAAGGGGGATAGAAAAGAGGATAGTAGAAAAATAGAGGGAAAAAGAAAATTAGAAGAGGTAGGAAAGTAGGTGAAGTGAAATTAATTAACCTCAACTCACTCAGCAGCCACACTGAACACACTGAACGTGACGAATAACACCATTCATTCAATGCGACTCCAGACCGAGCAAATTGGGTTTACCACATATATTCCACAACACAACCTACAACACTACCAACATAACACAAAACACCAATGACTAACTGTACTACAAGTACAATTCAGAAACAACAAAAGATATTCTGTTCTAATTCCTCATATTTAAAATCAATGGCTCAATCTCCGATCAGGCACACAGAAGGATGAGAGTGGGGATGGGATGATGGTGTGAGGGAGGAAGGTGACAGAAAAAGCCGATGTTCCTGTAATCAAAAGAACATACAATGTAAAAAACATCACCACAAAATTATCCATCACTGAGCTAGTTTACAATACTCATGAGGATTAAATATTCTCAAAACAAACTAACATAACCTCTAAAATTATTGCATAATTTTAGTAGTTAGTTTTACACATGTTTCATTTACTTTAGGACAGATGATGGTCCATCCTATGAAACTGTGCAAGCATCCCAACATGTCTCATTTACTTTAGGACAGATGATGGTCCATCCTATGAAACTGTACAAGCATCCCAACATATCTCATTTACTTTAGGACAGATGATGGTCCATCCTATGAAACTGTACAAGCATCCCAACATATCTCATTTACTTTAGGACAGATGATGGTCCATCCTATTTCCTATAAAATTGTGCCAACATTAATAAGAAGGACTAATTTATTTTAAATAAATGTCCACAATGACATTCCAATGCCATTACACCTGTTTTAGAATTACTAAATGATTTATCACAAATAAATCACAATTCTAATAATAAAATCATCACTACATAATTTTTAATAACTTGTCTCACAGCATGTCTCATTTACTTTAGGACAGAGGATGGTCCATCCTATGAAACTGTGCAAACATTAATAAAAGGGACTAATTTATTTTAAATAAATGTCCACAATGACATTCCAATGCCATTCCACCTGTTTTAAAATTGGTATGTGATTTATTACAAATAAATCACAAATCTTAACAAATAAAATTCTTTTAAAAATCAAATAGGCTTTCACACCCATATATTTGTAGTGTAAAGCCACACTAGAATATTTCCAGCATTTTAATAATAGCTGAACAATATTCTACCACAAATTAAACATACAACAAAAACCATAACTGTGTCAACATTTACATACTTTATTCAAAACAACCAATAGGTCTCACTGTTAATTCATAGGCTAAAAGCCTCTCAATTTAAATTAATGCCCCCACTAATATTTCAACTGTTTGAATTTCCTAAATGATATATCACAAATACGTCAAAATTCGTAGTGATAAACATTTATAATGTAAAGTCATACTAGAATATTTCCAGCATTTTAATAACTGAACAATATCCTACCAAAAATTAATCTTATAACAAGGACCATGACGCGCCAAAAATTACCCCATGCTTCCTTTGTTCGAAGTGCTTCCTTTGTTCGCTTCCTTTGTTCGAAGCGATCACTTATGTTAACTGTTAATTCACAGGTTGAAAGCCTGTGAAATTAAATCAAACATATAGTTTTCATGAACCTTCCAAAACTATTCTGAATTAAGCTGAAATTTGCTTAAACAGATAGTTTGATCAAAAACAAAATTAACAAGATAAACCAACCTTAATGGGGAACATCTAGACTCAGCCAGAAGCGAGTCTCTGTCACACGTCTTTCCCTCACTAGCCCCAGGCAGGAAGTGAGATTTAAAAAACAGAAGTATCCCCATACGCACTCTTTTTTAAGGGGCATCACTCAACTCTACAAGGGAGTTACTGAACCTAGCACTTAGTAACGCCAAACACAAAAATACGTTTTGTGAGGGGGGTTACACACACCCTTCGCAGGAAAATGTTGCTATCTTTTTGTCCAAAAAAGTGCCAACATTTCAAACAAACAAAAAACTCTACCCTCTTGGGGACAACCCTTCAGGTCTTCAGCTTGAACAAAATGTATACCCAATCCAAGGTGGGTATCAACGTTTATCCTAAAAATTCATACGAGGCCAAAACCTTTTAAAGCCTCTGGTTGATTTTGATTCTGCATATCTACCCAATCTAATTTGGATACTGAAAACAGAACAGCACACAAAAACATTCCACATTTTACAAACGTAGAAAACTAAACCCAAACATGACTCTCCACAAAGTCACACCCTGCAAATATGCAGCAAAACAAACATTCATAAAAACATAACCCTGTGGACTCAGAAAGCCACACTCTGCAAATTAGCAGCAAAACATTAAAAATGTGAAATTGTGGACTCAAAAAGCCACACCCTGCAATTAAGCAGTAAAACAAACATTCACAAGAGCTACAGCAATCCCAAATGCACACTTAGTTGCTGCATAACTCCATCCTTCTGTTCCTGCAACTGTTTAGGTTGCACAGGAACAAACTCACACCTGTCGGTCAGATCCGGAGTTTTAACACTGTCAGGATCTCCATGCAAAATGGATCTCCTTGGTGCAGGCACTGGCTTCCATTCCAACTTCTCTGGGATGGACTTTTCCCAGCTAGGCCTACCCACACCAGACAACAAACTCCTCTGACTCCTACCAGGCAAATCCTTATGGGAGCCATTTTTCAAGGCATCCCACCGATTGTTGGAAAAAGGCTTGGAAGCACCAGTGCCTTGACCACAACCCTTTTTTCCCTGCTTATCAGGAAAACAATTTGGACTGTCTTTTCCTCTGCACCATTTCCTTCTGGAAAGGTGAGGAAAACTGACATTATCCCAATGGTTGCCTCTAGGACTACCATCCACAACCACTTTCTGGTCGCATACTTTCCGAACACCACCCTGACCACTACCACAACCTCGCTGATGTGGCGGGATGTAGCAGCCGGGTTTGTTCCTGTAGGAGGATTTTTCGGGTTTTGCAGAAACCCCGTTCTTACTGACTTCTTTTGTAGGCTGTGCCTTCTTTTTCCGCTTTGCCGACTGTGACTTGACCGGGCAATCACGAACAACGTGACCAACACCTTTGCATCGGTAGCAGGAACTTTTCGGCTTCTTTGAGTGGCCTCTGAGTCTCTCTGCTACCATGCCTGCCAACTCTTTATAGTTGATGGCCACCTTTGCCTGTCCCTGATGTGTCCGGCCCGTCACAACTGACATAAGCACAGAGGATGATTCCTCTAACTGCCTGACTGACTTCAACAGCGAGGTCAAGTCAGGCGACGCAGAACCTGGTCTGCCGAACTTATTCTTAAGTTCTCGAGCCATAATGGGCTCACATGACATGACACCATTCATGAAAACAAAATACACTTTCCTGCCACATTCATCATCAGAATATAAATCATTCTTATTTAGATTAATGAAATTCATCCACACATGGGTAAGGAAAGTCAATGGACTATCACTTTTGTCCATCCGCATCAGCAAGAACTCGGCCAGCAGTTCCACTTGGGTTTTGACACAGCCAAACACATCACTTAGACGGCTGACAATGTCCATGGCAGAAGAGCAGGACTTGGAAAGCTCCCATGCCACACCACGCAGACTGCGCCGAACACTGGCCAACACATCAGAGGGGGAGTCATTCCCTCTCATCAGCACATCGACTTGCTCCTCCCACTTAGCGAAGTCGACTTCATCACCACCTGCTGGGCTCGATCCTGTGAAGATGCCAAGCGGTGCCAAAGGCGTAGATGGCACCACGTGGACCTGGATCCTGGTCTGTAGCAGGGCTGCCATCTCAGCATCCTGCTTGTCGACCCTCTCCCTCAACAGGCGGTGACCTTCCTCCAGGGCAGTGAGCGTCTCCCGTAACTGCCGGTTCTCCTCCTCAACCGCAGTCACCCTCGCTCGTACCCCATCATCTCCCAGTTGCTTCATCTCTGGTCCCTCACTTCGACTGATCATGATCTTTATGTATGAGGAACTGAACTTACAATTAAAATTCAAAGTTCCATTACAAAAATTTTGTTTCTCTTGGAATTTAAAAAATTCCTACAAAACTTTACCACACTGTTAGCAAAAAATTAATTTAAGCTAACAACAAAAAATTATCAGAGCAAAATTTCTGCTCTCAGCAAAATCACAGTTTTGCTGTTACCAAAATTTCCTTCAACCAAAAAATCTGACAACACTGTTAGCCAAGAATTTATTTAGCTAACAACCAAAAAAATTCTTTTTCAGAGCAAAATTTTTGCTCACTGCAAAATTTAATTTTGCCTACACTTTTACTTCCAGTGAAATTTAAAATTTCAAACACACACAAAAGACGTTACACCTTGTGAAATTCAAAGTTCCACAAAGATCGCAAACTCCCACTCACAGTGGAGTTGCAGCTTCAAAACAGACTAATAGAAATTCACTCCCTTGCCCCACATTGGGCGCCAGAAATGTAACGGGTCCTACACGGGAATTATCTAAGGCGCCACTCTAATTCCGTTCCGCCTAATTCGGTACTGGAAATTTAGAGTCTTAGACTAATTCCTGGTTTCTTCAGTAACCCTAAAGAAGAGTAGGGCTCAGCTACTTATGGGCCGGGGAGTGATAAAGGGGGGATAGAAAAGAGGATAGTAGAAAAATAGAGGGAAAAAGAAAATATAGAAGAGGTAGGAAAGTAGGTGAAGTGAAATTAATTAACCTCAACTCACTCAGCAGCCACACTGAACACACTGAACGTGACGAATAACACCATTCATTCAATGCGACTCCAGACCGAGCAAATTGGGTTTACCACATATATTCCACAACACAACCTACAACACTACCAACATAACACAAAACACCAATGACTAACTGTACTACAAGTACAATTCAGAAACAACAAAAGATATTCTGTTCTAATTCCTCATATTTAAAATCAATGGCTCAATCTCCGATCAGGCACACAGAAGGATGAGAGTGGGGATGGGATGATGGTGTGAGGAGAAGGTGACAGAAAAAGCCGATGTTCCTGTAATCAAAAGAACATACAATGTAAAAAACATCACCACAAAATTATCCATCACTGAGCTAGTTTACAATACTCATGAGGATTAAATATTCTCAAAACAAACTAACATAACCTCTAAAATTATTGCATAATTTTAGTAGTTAGTTTTACACATGTTTCATTTACTTTAGGACAGATGATGGTCCATCCTATGAAACTGTGCAAGCATCCCAACATGTCTCATTTACTTTAGGACAGATGATGGTCCATCCTATGAAACTGTACAAGCATCCCAACATATCTCATTTACTTTAGGACAGATGATGGTCCATCCTATGAAACTGTACAAGCATCCCAACATATCTCATTTACTTTAGGACAGATGATGGTCCATCCTATTTCCTATAAAATTGTGCCAACATTAATAAGAAGGACTAATTTATTTTAAATAAATGTCCACAATGACATTCCAATGCCATTACACCTGTTTTAGAATTACTAAATGATTTATCACAAATAAATCACAATTCTAATAATAAAATCATCACTACATAATTTTAATAACTTGTCTCACAGCATGTCTCATTTACTTTAGGACAGAGGATGGTCCATCCTATGAAACTGTGCAAACATTAATAAAAGGGACTAATTTATTTTAAATAAATGTCCACAATGACATTCCAATGCCATTCCACCTGTTTTAAAATTGGTATGTGATTTATTACAAATAAATCACAAATCTTAACAAATAAAATTCTTTTAAAAATCAAATAGGCTTTCACACCCGTATATTTGTAGTGTAAAGCCACACTAGAATATTTCCAGCATTTTAATAATAGCTGAACAATATTCTACCACAAATTAAACATACAACAAAAACCATAACTGTGTCAACATTTACATACTTTATTCAAAACAACCAATAGGTCTCACTGTTAATTCACAGGCTAAAAGCCTCTCAATTTAAATTAATGCCCCCACTAATATTTCAACTGTTTGAATTTCCTAAATGATATATCACAAATACGTCAAAATTCGTAGTGATAAACATTTATAATGTAAAGTCATACTAGAATATTTCCAGCATTTTAATAACTGAACAATATCCTACCAAAAATTAATCTTACAACAAGGACCATGACGCGCCAAAAATTACCCCACGCTTCCTTTGTTCGAAGCGCTTCCTTTGTTCGCTTCCTTTGTTCGCTTCCTTTGTTCGAAGGGATCACTTATGTTAACTGTTAATTCACAGGTTGAAAGCCTGTGAAATTAAATCAAACATATAGTTTTCATGAACCTTCCAAAACTATTCTGAATTAAGCTGAAATTTGCTTAAACAGATAGTTTGATCAAAAACAAAATTAACAAGATAAACCAACCTTAATGGGGAACATCTAGACTCAGCCAGAAGCGAGTCTCTGTCACACGTCTTTCCCTCACTAGCCCCAGGCAGGAAGTGAGATTTAAAAAACAGAAGTATCCCCATACGCACTCTTTTTTAAGGGTGATCACTCAACTCTACAAGGGAGTTACTGAACCTAGCGCTTAGTAACGCCAAACACAAAATACGTTTTGTGAGGGGGGTTACACTCTCTTGACAAATATGTCCTACTACCTTCAAGATATACAAAACTGGATGATACAGAACAAATTACAATTAAACGCAGATAAAACCGAATCCATGCTTGTAGGGACCAAACACAAACTGTCTTTTATCACAACAACTTCAATAGAATTCGGCAATATGTCAGTCCCTCTATCCAGTGCTGTAAAGTATCTAGGAGTCGTTATTGACAACACACTCTCCATGCAAAAATTCATCACCCAGACCTGTCAGTCATGCTACTATCAACTACGGTGTATTAGTGCAATTCGAAAGTACCTGTCCACTGATGCAACATCCAAACTAGTCACTTCTCTTATTCTTTCACGTCTGGACTATTGCAATTCTCTTTTGGCTGGTCTGCCAGTATCATCTATCCACTCTCTCCAACGTATACAAAACTCTGCAGCTCGACTGGTCCTCAGAAAGAAAAAATCTGAGCACATTACTCCTCTCTTGCAATCTCTCCACTGGCTGCCTGTGCCACAGAGAGTAAACTATAAGATCAGTACTCTCTGTTATAAATGCCTCCACAAAACAGCACCCTCTTACCTCTGTGAATGTCTTCACGTGTACACACCGTCTCGTTCTCTCCGCTCGGCTGCAGATACCTTATCCTTAAAAATACCTAGATTCAACCTATCTACCGTTGGTCGCCGCTCTTTCTCTATTTCTGGTCTATCAATCTGGAATGACCTCCCTCTCTCCCTTCGGCAAAAGCCTACATATGACACTTTTAAATCCAACCTCAAGACACACTTGTTTCAAACCTAAGATTTTTGTATTCTGTTTTCATCTCCTATTTGTCCCTGCCTTCAACATTTGAAATTCCCTTCACCCTGTCAAAATGTATAACCTCTATAAATGTGTGTGTGTGTGTGTGTGTGTGTGTGTGTGTGTGTGTGTGTGTGTGTGTGTGTGTGTGTGTGTGTGTGTGTGTGTGTGTGTGGTCGCGCGCGCGCGCTGCGCGTGCGCGTGTGTGTGAGTGTGCTTTCGAATTTGCTAGAATTATTTATTGTCATTGGTTGCTTGTTTGTTGTGAGGGTCGAGTGCAAGGGCTTTGATTTGTTTTTACAAGATATAGTGCTATATAAATTCCATGTATTATTATTATTATTATTATTATTATTATTATCATTATTATTACTATTATTATTATTATTATTATTATTATTATTATTATTATTATTATATTAGAACTAGGAGAATGGACATAATAATTATATGGTATAAAAATAGACATGGCGGTGACCGGAAGAAAAGAAACAGGGCAAAAACATAGAGACGGATAGAAAAGGGGAAATTCCTCACACAGAATTTCCAGAAGGTAGGGATGCCATGTATACTGAACCTTACAGTTCATGGGGACATGTGGACTCCAAGCCAACACTGTTGGAGTATGTTATCTGGGCTGTGTGTGTGTGTGTGTGTGTGTGTGTGTGTGTGTGTGTGTTTTGTGTGTGTGTGTGTGTGTGTGTGTGTGTGTGTGTGTGTGTGTGTGTGTGTTTGAGACAGGGAGAACGTTATGGGCCTGGGTGACACATCCACACACAGACCAATGCACACAGACACACAGACACAGACACAGACACAGACACACACACACACACACACACACACACACACACACACACACACACACACACACACACACACCATTGTTCTAACTAATCAAAGTGACTGCACATGACTTTTATACTATTTGAAACAAGACCGGAGTAGCGTGGTGGTTAGAGCAATGAGCTCGAGATCTGACAGCACGGGTTCAAACTACCACTGAAAGTCCATTCGAGGGGACATTTCCCTGGAGTGAATATCAGTACTGACTCCATTCCCCTGACAGTCCTTTGAAAGAGACTAAAAACTATGCTGTCTAAGATAAGCTTTTAGTGGATAGACATTAACACACACACACACACACACACACACACACACACACACACACACACACACACACACACACACACACACACACACACACACACACACACACACACACAGTATACACTAAGGTACTAAGTAATCAAGGAGCAAGTAACCAATCAAAAAATAGTCTGCACTTACAGAGTGAGGTTAGTTTACAAAGAAGACAATGGGACACATGGGAGCAGAAAAACACAAGCAAACATAAACATAATCATATTGACACACAGAGACACACAGGGTTATCAAACATATATACATAGACACACAGAGACACACAGGGTTATCAAACATACAGATACATAGACACACAGGGTTATCAAACATACATAA
>JASPKP010004718.1:0-17136 GCA_030674155.1 Stramonita haemastoma | reverse complement strand
ACCCCCCCATTTTTGGGAAACTGCCCCGTTTTTCTAATCATCAAAAGGGTGGGGTTTTTCCCCCCCCCCCCCCAAAAGGTTGTGTTCTGACGGAAAAAGGTTAGAAAAAATGGGTGGGGGAGATAATGCAGTTTTTTTTGTATGCTTTGGGTGTGGGGGCCCCAATGTACGAAATGGCTGATGCAACATTTTGAAAATCAAACATTTTCACGCAATTTTAAACAAACGAACCAACGCAGTTGGGTTGGTTTACTAAATTAATTTTTATGCATAAATTTTCCCATTGTTTTGGTGAAAACCAAGTATGGGGAAATTGAAGAAAAAATTTAAAAGGTGAAAAAAATGTAAAAATCTGAAAAAAGCCAGTTTGAACCTTTTTTTAAATTTTTTTTTTTTACTCCCCGAAACTTTCCCCCTTTTAGGACATGGTTTTACATTTTACCCCCTTTTGCCCTGCTTCCTTTTGTCATCGTTTTGGGAAAAAGGGGGCACCCCATGATTTCCCCCCAGTAGGAAAGGAACCCATGTCTTTTGCTTGTGAGGGCCCAACGGGGGGTTATTCTGCCCTTTGAAAACTTTACCCAAAGAGGGTAAAAACCTCCACAGGGGGGTATTCTTTTTTTGGGGGACTTGCCCAAAGAGGGATAGAACTCACTGTTCATCACTTGCTGAATTTTTTTTCACCCCCCAAGAGGTGAGTACACGGGATTGGATGTTATTTTTGAAAAAATTTTTGTTTGTTTAAAAATAACTGCCGGGAGCCCCAAAAGCCCCTCTCTCTTCTCTCTCCAGCCATTATCCCCTGATCTGTAGAATTTTTTCAGATCATCTTACATCCAATACTGGTTTTTAAACGGGGATTGTGATAAAGGGGCGGGGGAACTGTAAAATATCACTGCCATTTGGGGTTTCACATTGTTCTAGATATGCTCTATCCCAAATAGAGGTTCCCTCTTTTTCCCTTCATATCCAGAGTCATTGGGAAAACCCTTTTTAAAACAGGGTTTTTTTCTTCATTTACCCCGATGCCAAAACGCTAAGGGTGGCGACAAAAGCAGTTGCCATCCCCATCTACTGAAATTGGAATATACTTTTGCCACAGGTCTCCTGCTAGTAAGGTGATGGCAGAAGAATCAATCTGCCAGCCTTCAGAAACAGTCCTCGTCTGAGGAGCTGTTGGCCAGGTTGATTTCGTGCAGCTTCAGAAATGGCCTTCAACTCTTTCCAAAGAGGAGGCTGCTTCTATCGATTCCTGAAGGCACAAAAACCAGTCCTGCCGGTCCAGCACACAGGTGGCAGGCAACAGGAGGCAGAGATGCCAGATCAGGAGCTTTCTAATGACACTACAGTTGTTTTGGTTCTTTTAGATTTTTTTTTTGCCTGTCCCTACTTTTTTTCTTTGACAATGTCAGTGTTCCATGTCCCCAGTGGGACTCTTGGTTGCTGCAGCCAGGCTTACACTGCAAACAACTGGTGCAAAAAACATGACAAGAGTTTTTTTGATTTTGCAACAACACCACACACACACACACACACACACACACACACACACACACACCACACACCACCCCTGGTTTTATCGCATGAATGCTATGTGTACCTGGCATGTCTACCCCACCCGTCTGACCCAACACTCCTGTCCACTTCTAGAACAAAATTATTTCAAAAGTTCTTAACTATGTGCTGGCATTCTTCAGTGTTCTGAGATATCTGCAGTTTTTCTATACAGAATTTTCTGCAAATCCTCAGCACACTGAATACTGGTTTTTCCGCTAGCAACACAACGGGTGGCAACTGTTTTGACAATTGCCACCACAAGAATCACAGAGAGACTTTCCATGTTGGAACCAAAGAAAGGCCTTTCTAATGGCCAACTCTGGGATAGCGCTCTGTCAGTTCTGTCAGATGGACAAAGGGGAGTTTGCTTTTGTACTGGCTGCTGCAGCCGTCGCTAAAAATGATGACATTTTTTATTCCCCTTTTTTAGGACATGGCTCAGCAGTCTATCTAGAACTACTCTGGGAAAAAGCAGAGTCATGTCTCAGACATCAGACAGTTCTAAACATACTCTTACATCACTGTCCCTTCCTACAACCATTTTGTGTACACCTGTAGTGCAGAACACATGGATGAATTGTGATCTGCCTGTAACTCCAGTGTGCAGATTGAATTTCGTTTTGGAATTTGCAGAGGTAATTCTCTGCAACATCTACAGTAATAACAGCATAATCATCAGGCAAGTTTGTTTTTTGTCAGATTCGGATACTGCTGCCTTTGCCATTGAGCAGTCTTCCAGTGCATAGCTAGTTTTGTTCATTCTTCACCTAGTTCTAAGATCAAGTCTAAAAAGGGTTCCTCTTTTTTTTAACTTGGTCTTTTGCAACATGGGCTGTTTTTTCGCATCTGAGCCACAGGAGTCCACAAGAGAGTCCCCACAAGAGTCACTCAGACATTTTACCATGGCCAGACCCTGAAAAGTTGTCGTTCTATGTTCGTTGAAGGATAAGCTTTTTGACAGCTCCATGAGATGGAAAGAAAGGCAAGCTTGCTTTTGAAATGGGGCTGCACAACCCATCACTAAAAATGTAGAGCCAGACACACACTTTCACTTGACTGAAAAATATGTTTCTTTGTTATTGAACTCAACAAAGCATAACAAAAGAAGAATAAACTGGTTAAAAAAAAACTTTATTGGTTAAAAAGATATGACATTTGATATGTATCGTATAAAATTGATACGCTAGGCTTCTGGGGAAAACTTCAGTACCAAATGTGTATCATATATGATACTGTGGGTGTTTGACTAAATCTGTTCCTTTCTTGTGGAAACTGAAAAAGCAGTTGCCTGTCTTGTTGAGGGAGATGAAACACATGCATGTGATGAAGTTCTGGCCTGGCACTGGCCATCCTGGCTGGCAGGGCCCCTGACTCCCCAATGAGGCAGGTGATCAGTGTTTGAAAGCCGAACGTCTGGCACTGGTTTGCTTTTATTGACCACTTCTGACTGGGGCTTGGAGGCGAGGAGATGCAGCAGCTGGCCAGACGTCCAACAGGATCAGGCCTTCAGCCACCTCATCTGCAAGTCAGAAAACTTCATCGGCTTCATCCCAAGATGTTCACAGTGGCTTTTGTACCACAGCCACGCATTGACCACAAGTGAATGACGGTGTATGGAGAAAACGTACATGTACCGTGAAAGTACCATTCTATGAGACAGCCTTGACTTCAGCTTGAAATGAAAGGACTAGTGTTGCTGATGGGTGATGCAGAGGTCAATTTCAGCCATCTTTATGATTTCTAGAGCAGACATTGCATCATTCTCTGCCCGCCAATGTGAGCCATCCAGGAAAAGTTCAGGATGGAGTCAATGCCATTGCCAATGACCTCGGCATCTCGTTTCTATGTATGATCTTCTGTTCCAAAGGAGACCATACTAAGTGAGTGGAAAAACAATTTCCATCCCCTGCACAGAAACAGGAACACGGCGTCCCTGTACCTCTGACTGCAAAAGACCAAAGATTCCAAATCTATCTCCACATCGAAAGAGAAACTAACAAACTTTTTTAGTGGAGGAAGTTTCAAAACTGTCCACCTTCTGCTGCAAACTATGAGGCAAGCTGCTGCAAATCAGTACACTCCCGCCATAGAAGCAGCAGCAGACTGAAAAAAAGATGCTTCTTTCCTGCTCATCAGGAAACTTTGCATCAACAGGAGTGGTCACCTCCACATTCATATTTCAAATATCTCTGTTCACAATTGTGGATCCTCTTGTGAGCAAACTGAAATTCCAGTGCCTGTCTCCTCCAACTGCCTGTCAAACTGATCCCTGTCGTCAGAAAGTGTCAGTCCTTTGGACTTTTGCTGCATGAGGAGGCAGAAATGAAGTGGCCCACTGTGATTAAGTTTGACAACTTTCCAATCCCCTGCATGAGACTTGAAATGCAGCTTTCATTACTGTTCAACTCTGCAGAATTGACAAAAGCAAGTTGGATACCTGACTGCCAGGACATTTTTTATCCAACACCCTAAGGTGATGGATCTTCCGGTGTGCCAGCAGGAACTGTAGAAACACATTCTGGAGCTGATCTTTCTATCAACGTCGTTGCCATCTATGAGAAAGAAAATCTTGAATCCGGTGGTTGCAAGACCGTGGAGCACCACATTCTATTTTAAAATTGTTCTTGCAATGCTATAAAGCAACATAATCTGATTGGATTGGACCTCCCTTGGGCTAAGGCTACCTTACATAGCTGAGGACTATATTCCACTGTTTGTTTTTCACGGCAGGGGGGCATGCAGCACCGCTGATTTTCCCACTTCACCAGGTTTGCATTTGATGGTAGAAGGTCATACGCAGATTCTGAGAATGAAGCTGATCCTGAGAGGGGCCATGTGCCATTGTACTACAGTAAGGTTGGCTCAGCACCGTAGTTGTTGAAAATCACAGAAAATACTTGTGGGAATAAACTGGTTGAAGCTGTGGGGGGTTCTGTGCCTTTTTCAGGGTAAGTACGAGCAAAGGTTTTAATTTTGACGCTCTCCCCGGTTTCATACTGGTACTTTCTAAACAGCCTCATTCCATGCAGGTTTTATTGCCCTCCCCCCCAAAAAGCTTGGTCAAGGGGCTGGATGAGTGACTTGCCTGGGACTTGAGGCAGCACAGGTTGATTGCCATTTTCCTCACACAGGGTGCTGATAGCCATGGGAATGGTGACCGAATGCCCATCTACAAAGATTACCACTGGCCGTTGGTCCCTTCAATTTGGGAATGAAAACATCTCTCAGAAAACTGAGGAAAACTTCTTCCTTAATCCATCCATTTGGGGTCTTCTGAAAAAAAAAAACATGTCCTCAAATCCCTCTAAGGCATTGAAACGAGGAATCTCTGGTGTAGGGGAAAGATCCGCAATGGCGGGAATTGATTGTATAATCGATACTTATCTGGTAAGTTGAGTCTTGTCGAGAATTCTGACGAATTTCTACAGAAATTCCAAAGCCTAGAACACTGAAAGAAGGCTGTACACATTCAACAGGAGAAAAAAAAAAAAGATTATTGTGCACACACTTTCTAAAAGAAAGGCACAGAACAGAATACAGAGAAGGAACTTGGGGTTGGTTTACAATAGTGGACAGTGTGAAACAGTTTCTTGAAACTGGCCTCCTGCGTCATCAGGAAAAAAAAAAAAAGGACATTCCTGGTGCTAGAGGATGCTGCATGGTCAACGAACGGCTCTGTTAAATGCTTGCCACTGGAAAACTTGTCATGATGAAGTTCATCACTAACCAAGGCATATGAATGGCTTCCTTCCTGTGTGCTTAGAACAGCTGTAAAATATGGTGCTTCCACTCTGGTCCCAATGGGCTGACATTAATCTCATTCTGCTGTTTCAAGGCAAAGTTTTCAGAAAAGTCCTCATGAAGAATGATTTCGTCATCTTCTAGGCTATCTTTGAGGGGTATGTGAAACTTGTGTATAATTGTATAGTTTTTAATTCCAGTTTTAAATTTTGACAAGTGACAGCCCTGATATGGCCTGTGTGGTTGGTGGGGCTTATAAACATGATTGGATTGGAATTGGACCTTGAGATTTTGGAAAAGATGACGCTTTTGTGGAAGTGTTTGTCAAACAACAGTTGTAAAACAGGCTTGTCAAGAAAAGAGTAAAAAGCATAGATAATCATGAGTTGTTTATTAAACACAATGCTTCCAGGTCTGGATCACTACAAAATCATTAGGCTAATGCACCACTGTTGGTAGTTGGGGTGAAAGCATATGTTAATTAACCTCTGTGAAAAGAAAACACAGTAGGACTTAATGGAGTTTTAATGAAATGTTGCTCATCTTCCACTTAATTAGGTCAACTTTTTTTTTCCAAAACATGTTTGACTTAAGGTCCATCTTCCAACTTGTTTGGAAACAGTCTATGGTTTGCACCAGTTAATAAGCAAGAAAAACCAGAACTGATAATAACAGCTACAGACACAGCTCTGACATCACATACACATGCAAACTCATTGAAAAGGAGTTTTGTCTTTTAAGACCTTCATTTCTCTAAAAAAAATATAAGATTATACCTGAGTCAGAAGTGCACAACATTATAGGATCGCTTACATCGATATTTGAGTATGGAATACACATCTCACAGCGCCATATTCGATACATTTGGCATCGAAGCCATAAAAAACGATTGTACATGTCGGATTCGAGATAGGCATCCATCTTGGGGAAAACTGTTGTTTTTTTTTTCCCCTCCAAAACTTACCTAAAACTTATACCTTGTTTTAACCCTGTATATGTTGCACAGTTTAATCTGAATTTTAAATTTCACAAGGTTACAGCCCTGATATGGCCTTGTGGTCGGCAAGGGCCATAAACAACATGACTTGATTGGATTGACCTGACGCAGTGGTGTTTGAATGGAGCTCAACTTTGCTGCTGTGGGAGCCCCTCCCCTTTCTCTCCAGCTCCTTCTCACTGGCCAAGTGGCAGCGAGGGAAACAGTTTGCTTCGCACAGTGCCCACACACCACAAGATCTTTGCCTTCAACCTTTTTAAATCTTTATAAAAATTTAAGATTATACCTGAGTCAGAAGTGCACACACTTATAGGATCGCTTTACATCGATATTTGAGTATGGATACACATCTCACAGCGCCATATTTTTCGGCATCAAAGCCATAAAAACAATTGTACATGTCGGATTCGAAGATTAGCATCCTCTTGGGGAAAACTGATTTTTTTTTTTCCCCCTCCAAAAACTTACCACAAACTTATACCTCGTTTTTTAACCTGTATATGGGCTGTTCTCCGAAAGCATGCACAAAAGTGTGACATAGAGGCTAAAAAAAAAACTTGCACCCAGAAGCTTAAAAACCTGAATTAAAAGCAAGTCACATCTTTCCTCTTTAAGATCATGAAAAAATTAGGATATAATTATCAAGTGGTCTTTTATGTAGGGGGGTTGAACGTCATAGGTCAACTAGTGAAACAGTTGTTGCATAGTAACCAAAAAGTCTCTGAAAAAACACAACAAAAAATAAAATCTCTGATTTTAAGCTTCTGTAGGCTTGCTTTCTAGTAAACAAGTGTCTTTTAAAAAAAAAAAATGATAATGGGCACTTAAGTATGGTCTCAGCCAACATTCTTTCACAACCTTAAAACCACACGGTAAATGTCATGTTGTACATTTTTATTTTGTTTTTTTCCAAAAAGTGAAGTTCAAACCTTTTTTGCTTATAAACATACCATGAACCACTAATACTTTTAGATTGATACTAGTTGCATTCTTTTCCATTTATGATTACAATGAAAATTAGACTTTAAAAAAAATGTAACCTTTGTCGCACAGTAACCATTAACAGTTGTGGCACAGTAACCAAACCTAGATTTAGCTATTCTATCAAAGGTTTTCTGGCTTTTTTCCAATAAAGTAGTATTAAGTAGGGCCTTTTTGTTTTCCAGGATACACTACCACAGATGATTATGACCTATCTAGTAATTTATGGGGTTATAAAAATGGTGGCGACTTTGGGCAAATTTCTTCTCTAAATTTTTCTGAAAAAAATGTTGGAAGCGGTCCGTTGATGACTGGGCTTGCAGGAGCTTGAATATTCTTGTTGCTGACAAGGGAAATGTCATCAACCTCAGGGAAAACATGGTAATTATGTTTTCTCCTAAGACATTTGATGACTGAATCATCTTTCCCGCGTCCAGCACAACAGCCTTGAAGTACTGAGCCACACCTTCTCTGTCCACAAACTTGGCCTGTACCCCAGCTGCCAGGTAGAATACGCAACAGAGGCCAAAGGGAAACACTTTATTAATAAAAATGTGTGTGTATATATATATAACCAATTACAAACTGGTTTTCTTTTCCTGAAAAAAGAAAGGTAATAAAAAAGCATGGAGAAAGTCTTCGTCTGTCCTTTTTTTTTTTGTATTGCGAAGTTTGAAGAATTACATTTACATTATTGTTACGAACATTACAGTATGATTTGTATAATTTAAGACTCTCCCAATGTATGATAGCTGATCAACTGCTTTGAAGTATTCTGAACAATTCTGTTGAAGAAATTAGCGAAACTCTGAGGCCAACTTACACTTTGTGGGAAAACTGAATAGGTGTAAGCTTAAATGTTGCCACATGCTAAAGATGCCCTTTATGTAAAAACTTAATGTGTAGACAAACACAAATATTGATGTACCTGTGATTGGATGATGCTGAAGCTTCAGGCTGTGCAGTAGAAGTGGACGCTTCTGGTTGTGCAGCCTCATGGTCCTCTGTCATCCCTCCATTGCTTGCAACCCCCATGTTCTCTGGACATAAGAACAGAGAGGACTGATTTTACAACTTCACAATAAAAAGTCATTTATCAGTGCAATCTTACAAGTATGAGGAGGGTGCGTTCTTAAAACTCTACTCTGACATTAAGATCAACTTACCTCAAGTTGATTTTTTCAATTCAAATCCAAAGAACTGCTCATAAGATTCCAGAATGTCTCATACACCTATAGAGAAATGAAAAGTAAAATCTGAATGCACCATGGCAACTAACATTTGATGGATCAGGGAGAGGGAAATAAGCCTTTTCAAAGTTTTTAAAGGAAATCTCCTCATCTAATTGGCTGTAGTGTAATGGATTAAATCAAACTGATCACAGAAAGGCAAAGAAATCTGGCAAACAAGATATTGTAATTACCTGGACAACCACTATGGACAGTTGGAGATGTAGTAGCAGCAACTGTGGCAGTCTGGTGATCAGGTGTGGCAGGGCACTGACCAGGCTCATCAAGAAGAGGCAGGTTGGTTGGGTCTGGGGAGGGTGCAGGGTTGACTGGGGAGGGTGCAGGGTTGACTGGGGAGGGTGCAGGGTTGACTGGGGAGGGTGCAGGGTTGACTGGGGAGGGTGCAGGGTTGACTGGAGAGGATGGAGGAGGCTGAGTTGGGGATTGGTGAAAAGCAGGGGATGGAGGATCCAGAGGAGGAGGTGCAGTGTTGACCCAGCAGCAAACTGAAGGCCTCGGCGAACACGGGGGCGTCCCCGAGTATTTGATCGCTGACCAATGGGTCGCAAAACATGGGTGCCCAGTGTCCAGTAATTTGTGCCCCACTCACACACGCCAATGCCAGTTTGACACGTTCTGCAGCTGCAGGCCAGATGGCGTGTCATAATGTGGTTTCTTTCCACACTTTTGACAGAGTGGAAAGACCGAGTGCCTGGCACTGTCATCACTTTCCTGTCAGGGCGGTCTCTTTCGATGTCTTCATCTCCAACCCAAAAAAAGACCGAAGGGAATGCTGACATCCATCTGTAGGGGGCTGCTTATTGAGGGCTGACGAGATGCAGTGCTGGTAGAGGTCTTGCGCTGTTGCAATAACAGCATTACCTGCTTTCACTGCCACAGTTGCATGGTGCTTCACAACTGCTGACTCTCCATCAGAGGGGCCTTTCCCATGCCTGGAACCAAAGAAGTTTCTTTGCAGGGTGGCATCCAGGTCAGTAAGGGCGCAGGCATTATCAGCAAATGGTCCCTTACTTTTGTACTGGGATGCACAGCCGTCGGTCCACTGAGTGATGTGGGAAATGGTCAGACCCCTCGTTTCCCTCAAGTGAGCCACAGCCTTTTTTGTGAAATGGAGGACAGCATGGTGGTCGTGGGTCATGTCAGAGGAAATGAAGACAAGGGACTCCCTGACAGTGGTCTCACAGGCAGGACATCTATAAAATGTCACAATGGGGTGCACTGTGACTTGGTCATGGTGCCAGTGTGCTGCCTGAATTTCCTGCTGGTACATGCAGGTAAAGTTTTCTGCGAAGTCCAGGACCATGCAGACTGATTCAGCAGGAAGGGTGTCAAGTCCCGCATCTGGCAAAAGTGGCGATGCTGCCAATCTGCCCTGAAGAGGTGCTGAGCCAAAAACTCCGCATCCCTCTTCAGACTGGTTAGCAGGGTGGCTATGTCACCTCTCTTGGTGACGAGGACCTTGCGGTTGACCTAAAACACAGAAAAGCATTGAAATGATTATCAGTATAATTTGCTCAGAAATTGATATTTTCTGTTCTTCCTCTGCTACAGCTTTACAGTTCACAACAGATAAGAATTTGCATGCAACCACAACCAAGGTAGCTGCATTCCCAAAATATTCTGCATGTATTTGTACATGGGACCTTAGTTTATACTAGTTTCATCTGAAGGACTTTCTGGGGCGTAGAGTCACTATTGCTGTTAAATCCTGGGGGGGAAGGGGGAGCCCTCAAACAGATGTCTTAGTGGCGGTTTGAACCCATCCATAAAATCACCAGCTCAGACTCCAACCACAAGGCTACCCCACCCCTAGTGAAGAGTAATGAATGAAATACACATTTGACTAGAAATAACTTATCAGTAATGATCAGGTCCTCAATTTACCTATACTGATTTGAGATAAGCCCTTCACATCATACACATATTACATAAATGAATTAAAATAGAACACAAAATGATCACCAACTGCAGTTAGTATTTACCATAATTTCTGGACCAGCAAGAAAGAAAATTACCTGTCTTCCCTTCATCTCCACCAGTTTGCTCTCCCAGCAGTGCCATGTCAACTGTCCATCATGGCCCAGGAGCGGCTGCAGATGGTCATCCAGGAGGTGAACTCCACACTGCCAGCAGTCCCCATAGCAGCAGGCCTTGCTTTTGTTGTCACAGGTGATGATGTCCACAACATGCCTCTCATTTTTGATGCGGCATTCCCCGTTGATGGTGGCAGCCAAGGTGTTGATGGCTGCCAGTGTCAGCTCCATGTTGGTGCAGTATTCACATAGGCACTGTTTAAGATGAGCTTGTGCCATCAGCCGTACATTTCTCGGTCTGCACTTCACGAATCTTGAGAAGCTCATCTTTTTCCCTTTGTCTGCACAGAAGTCAGCAAAGAGCTCCTTCAGCGGCTTTTTCAGCTGTGCTGCTCCTTGCCGGTCTTTTTGCTGACGAGCTTTTTGTCTGGAAGAGGGGTTGCTGCATCATCGAAGAAGGCCTCGGCATCGTTTTTGTATGCTGCAGTTGTGGACCTCTTCATCACCTTCTTTTTCAAAGCATTTACCAGGGCTCTTCTATCAAAGCCAAGCAGGGATGCCCTGTGGGATGTGGTGCTGTATCCCTGGCAAATGTCAAGTACAAACTGGCGTCTCCTCTGGTCTTCTGCACTGTTTTTTTTTCGAAGCTGCTGACACGCTGTCAGAAAAAGACAGCCAATTTCTCTGTCTTCACTGTTCTTGGAGGACAGAAAAAGTCTCTGTTTTCGTGGAGATGCCTTTTCGATCAGCTTGTTTACTGTAGCCACAAATTTACTTGGGCTGCTGGGTAAGGCATCTCTTGCCCTTTGCAGAGCCTTTCTCTGGGCAGCTGGGGAGCGGTCATCAGGGGACAAATCCTCACTCTGGACACCTTTAGAATTTTTTTCTTGCTGAGCAAGCTGCTTTGTTTTCTTATTTTCTGCGTATCTTGCCCTACGCCTTGCATTTACAGCTTCCCTGGTTTTGTGGTGCATTTTTGACGCTCTTTCTCTGTACTGCTCATTCCACTTTGCCCGCTGAGCTGCTTTGTATGCCTCATCTTGGCGTGTTGTCCTCTGTGGCTGCTGTTGTTGCTCGAGCTTTTTCTTCTCTCTCTTTCTCCTTGATCTCTCGTTTGATTTTTCCCGTTCCGCGATTTTCTGTTCTTCAGTCCGGGACTTTCTATATTCTTTACATTTTTCTTTATTTACATCTAAATACTTTTTGTATTTCTCCAGATCAGACTTTCTCCTTTCCCTGTACTGCCTCATGCGCTCTGCATTAGACATCCTTTGTTTAGGAGGTGGTGGTGCTGGTTGTGCAGGCTCTGGAGAAGTTGGTTCTGGAGAAGTTGTCCTGGCTCTCTTTTGTGCCAGTCGATCACATCTTCTTGGGCCAGTTGGGGAAGACATCTAAATTGATGATAGAACATGGGACAGTGATGAGTATCAAGATAAAACAAAAATTTTGATTTTTTTTTACCACACACAAAAAAATCAATTTCTTTTGGTTTTCTTTAGGTTTTCTTCAGAATTAAATTTACCTCACCGAGTTACTCCTATTATAATTTGTATACTGAAGGTTGATGAAAATATGTGATTATTATCTATTTAGTGCTTATATTTGACTTCTTTGCTTTAAAAATATCAATAGAAACTAAAATGTATCATGCACAATGATCCTTAATGTATACTGACTGTTTTAGAATCTCAATGTGATTGTATGGCTAAATTTAGTAAATAGGTCATTTTTCTCTGGTAGCCCATTGAAACTAAAGATTCCAGGATGACCAGTTTTGTCAGAATTGATTATTCATAGTACACTCTGTAACTCATTTTAAAACTGTAATTTGACAAGTAACACTTCTGTTACATTATTTATACAAAAATTGAACTAGTATAAAAAATACAGTAAAGAATTAACAAGTCTGCTTAGTTTCTTCTGCAACAACTGTTACATTTAATTCATTCAAACTGATTTTATCTCTTTCTTTCATTTTTCTGATTAATAATTGTTAAAAAATGCTAGTATCAACCATTAATAATCTAACCAAGCTTCCAGGGAAAAAAAAAAGTTTCATATTTTAACACATTACTTTGATTACCGTTTTCATGGTTCAGTTGTACAAGTGACTATGAACTTCCGTTTCTATCTCACTACTGTTTGCTTTGTTGTCAAATTTTACTCTGTACACATCAAGCCATGATGAATTTTTGCACTGTGATCAATCACAGATCTGTATTTCATATTATTTTTGTGAAACTGACAATCGCAAAGGCAAAGGAATAAAGTTTATTAATTGTTTCCCACTATTAAGCGTCAATAACATTTCAGTCGCTGCCGAGAAACTTCACTCTTCGTTAGATTGCAACGACTGTTCGCCTACACAGATTTTCACCCGATTTCTTCTAACAAGACAAGCCTCAAACATATGTTGATAATTGCTTTCATTCACCCTTCTCCTCCGATTTGAATCCAAGGCCGAATTTATTTTTACTTTTGTAAACAGATCTATAATAACTACTGCAGCAAATCAAAGTCTGCACAGTCGTGGCGTACATCGAACTGAACTGGTTGCGACGTCACGACAACTAAAACGGCAACAGATTTGGCCTTGCCCGCTTATTGCTTAACTGGAAAAAAAAAAAGTTTGATCTAAACCGATTTCACTGATTTTAATGAATATCCAATCTCTTGATTGAAGAATTTCAGCGAGGGCATACTAGTGCGCACTTCGTAGTACAGAATATTTTGTGCACAGTCGGAAGATACAAACGACGAAGACCGTTTCTGGCAAACGACTGTTACACTTTTACTGTTTAAACTTAATTCTCGATCTACACACAATACTCACACAAAACAACAATACGGTTCCTTGTTCAGTCATTATTCTGTAACTTTTATGCCTGAAAACCGATGTAACGAACAAGAAAACCGGTTTTTATTTGGCAGAAGAATGTGACCGTGCAAAGTGTTGAAAACTTGTTTTCGTCAAATCGAGAGCCAGTCTGATGAAAAAAGTGTACGAACACTTCAACAAATAAATACATGCATTTTATTCAATCACAACATGATTCTTCACTTAATAGTTAAACCATCGATCATAATAAAATAACAAAAGCAACCATAAAACTCAGAAAAATCTTACCTTGAAAGTTTGGTCGTAATCTTCGTGAACAGTCGTGGCAATCAACGCACTCGGTGTAACTAAAGTTTGAAATTTCGATCGCGCTGCTCCAAACCCGAAATGCAGGGTAGTTTCCGAAATAAGTGATGTAGCTGGTCTTCTGTATGCATACGCGTAGAGAATATAGTGCCTTAATAGTTTCCATTGAGTTTTTTTTTTCATTTCCACTTGTTCAGTCGTGGCACCATTTCAACGTAACGAAACATTTCTGGTAAAAATTTGGCTCAAATTTATAATACATACTTACTCAAAATAAAACTGCATGCTTTCAGTTCATGTGTACTACGTCACACTCTAAAAATAGACAGAAGAAATAGTCCTTGGAACACCTCTTTGTTCATATCAGCTCGTGTTAGGGGAATACCGAAACGAGTAACGGCCGCCACGACTGTTATACGGTTTTGCTGACGTCACTTGTACGTTATTTATTGCAAACATTTAATTTTTATCATGGTTTATGTTCAAAACGATGTCTGATTGACTGATGCATGCTATTTGTTTGACTTTGAAATGACTTAATACAACATCAGGGCAGTTTGTTTGGAGGCCAGTTCCGCATGTCACAAATCCGCCATGCTGAAAACAGCATTTTCACAGCAACTCGCTACAAATTACAAATCTACAAAATATTCTGACACAAAAGCTTTTTAGATTCTATTACTTTATTGTCTTTATGACCCCAGAACATAAATCTTTATATGAAAAATGAATGAATATCAGAATTACAGCTTATTAAAATAGGTGACCCCTCGATGTGCATGCTTTCGGAGAACAGCCCATATAGTTGCACAGTTTTAATCTGAATTTTAAATTTCACAAGGTTACAACCTTGATATGGCCTGTGTGGTCGGCAGGGCCATAAACAACATGACTTGATTGGATTGACCTGACAGCAGTGGTGTTTGAATGGAGCTCCACTTTGCTGCTGTGGGAGCCCCTTCCCTTTCTCTCCAGCTCCTTCTCACTGGCCAAGTGGCAGTGAGGGAAACGGTTGCTTTGCACAGTGCCCACAAACCACAAGGTCTTTGCCTTCAAAGCTCTGACAAGTGGCGGGTTGGTGAAAAAGTTGTCAGCAAAGCCCTGCCCACTCCCTATGATGGGTGACTTTTTCTGATTGTTTTGGTGATATTTTTTTTTTGCACAGGTACCCAGGTACACATCAAACTGGTACACAATGCCAGAGTTCCTGCACCTTCCCCACATTTTGAAGCCCCCTTCCTGGCTTGACCCTTATGGCTGACCATGCGTTGATACAAGAAACAACAGCAAAGTTGGGTTTTATACCGTGTTTTAATCTGTATGTACATGGTTGCACAGTTTTATTCTGAGATTTTAAAGTTGACCTGACAGTCCTGATATGGCCTCTGTGGTTGGCAGGGCTATAAACAACATGATTGGATTGGATTCTAGAGCCACAGTTTTCATGAAATATTTCCAACAAGTCATAGGCACATTCCTCCCTCAGCAATGGTTGTTTACACCACTGTCATTGTCATCTTCATCACTCCAACTGTCAGTAAACACAGCACTTCGATTCCACTCTGCAACTCTTGAATCCTCTGTGCAACTTCTAACTCCTTTTCAGACCACAAGGTTGTTTAAAGGAACCTGGTTTTGGTTTTATCTCGTTTTAAGTGTGATCGATGTGGGTTTTCCCACGACGCGGGGGCCGTCCTGGGCTGACCCTTATGGTCGACCGGGGCGTCGATACAAGCAAGGACAGTTGAGTTGGTTTTATACCTCGTTTTAAACTGTACATAGTCGCACACTTTTAATACGAGTTTTAAAATGTGACGAGGTGATAGCCCTGATATGGCCTATGTGGTCGGGGGGGCTATAAGCACCATCATTGGATTGGATTGGACAGGACAATCCAAAGAGCATGCTGTCCATGTCTGAAATGTACTTGACAAGATCTTCCTCCAAGTCTGGTGGTAGAAATGTTAGACGTCCAAAATATTTCTCTGTATCTTTGGCAAACTTGTTTGTGTTTCGCATATGACGTAAAAGGGTTGCCTTTGGCACCCCAAAAGCCTTTGCTGGGGAGTTGAGTCCTTCACCTCATCTCACTGACATGATGCACTTCGACAGGTCTTCCTCTGTCCATTTCCCATAGCTGAAACATAACAAACCATGGGTGAGAAAAGGTGTGTGTGTTTAAAAATTTACAAGGTGACAGCCCTGGATATGGCCTCTGTGGTCGGCTGGGCTATAAACAGGATTGGATTGGATCAACAGGACCAGAATTCATTCTGTTCCTTTCAGCTCTGAACTTTCCCAGAAAGTCAGCAAAAACTGTAGCAACAAAATGAGTGGGGAACAATAATATTGGCCATGGGTCACTGCAACCAAGGCGGCAGCATCTGGATCCACATCTGCCCTGCCTGCCTGTGCCACAGAGGGTGGCAGGTGTGGGGTAAGTCCTGAGGCATCAGCATCTGGATCCACACCTGCCTGCCTGCCTGTGCCACAGAGGGTGGGAGGTGTGGGGGGGTAAGTCATAGGGCAGGTGGTGACCAGGTTGTGTGTTGCCTGGTTGCAGGAAGTACGAGGAGGCGTTGGAGTACCACTGCCAGGCCCAGCTGCTGAAGCCCCAGAACCCCTCCACCTACTCCTCCATAGCCTACATCCACGCCCTCACTGGCAACAACACGCTGGCTGTTGACTTCTTCCATAAGGTGAGTCGGTCTGTGAGTCAGTGAGTGAGTCAGCGAGTAGTGTATGGGGGCATGAAAACTCCAGAAATGAAAGGATTGCCTAACGCATCCAGTATTGTTTACTACAGAAAGGTTAGTGGTGAGGATATTGTTTAATCATTTTCACCACTCATTTTCACCCATTGTTTCTTGCTGTTAATCTGTATATAGTTGCACAATTTTATTCTGAGATGTAAAGTTTTACAACGTGATAGCCAATATGGCCTCTGTGGTCAGCGAGGATAAAGATAGGATGATTGGATTGCTGTTCTTTTGTGTCTTACCTCTTTGAAGGGCCTAAAATGAAGCTGAGAGTAACTGTCAGAATTATTCAGGTGAGAAGTTTATTTAGAAACAAAACAAAAAACCCCACCCCTCCAGCATGAGAATGACCACTACAAATACGTGGGGGGGAGGGGGGGGGGGGGGCTGTTGGAAAGTGGAGATAATTATCTGATAGCTAATCTCATCATTTGTTTTGAATTTTGTGTTCTATAGATAATCATGACTGTGGTTAACAAAAAGGGTTTGCGAAAATGACTGAATTCTGCTTCATGATATTCTCTCTGTGGTCATCAGGGCTGTAAACATGATTTATTCTGAGATTCAAAATTTGACAAAGCGAGAGCCCCAATATGGCCTGTGTGGTCAGTGGGCACTGGGGCTTTAAACAACATGATTGGATTGGGTTGGGTTATAAACAACTAGTTTGGAT
>JASPKP010004717.1:15000-17139 GCA_030674155.1 Stramonita haemastoma | reverse complement strand
GGAGAAGGGGGAAGGAGGAGGAGGGAGGAGAGAGAGGGGGGTTGGGGTGTGTGTGTGTGTGTGTGGGGGTGTGAAGAGAGAGAAGAGAGAGAGAGAGAGGAGAAAAGGGGGGGGTTTTGTGTGTGTGTGTGTTGTGTGTTGTGTGTTGGGGTTTGGTGGTTTGGGGTTTTGAGGGAGAAAAGGGAGAGAAGAAAGGGGGGGAAAAGAGAGGAGGGGGGGGGGGGAGAGGGAGGAGAGAGAGAGAGAGAGAGAGAGAGAGGGTGGGGGTGGGGGGGTGGGGGGGGTTTTAAAGAGAAACAGAGAAGACCGAGAGAAGGGAAAGAGGAAAGGGAAAGAGGGAGGAAATGATGTGACCGTGATGTTTTGAAAATTTTTTGCGTTTGAAAGGGGGGGGAACAAATTTGGGGTTGGGGTTGTGTCGGGGGAAAAAATTTCCAACTCGGGTTTTTGAATCAAAGCTGCAAGTGACAACGTTGATAAAGGGATCGATTGAATCCGCCGAAACACTTGAAGGAAATTAAAAAATTCAAATCAAATCAAAATTCTTTTATTTAGAGGGTAATGCATTAAAATCATAAATTTTTATGCTTTAAAAAATTTTTTTTTTTCACCTTCCCCCGCCTTTGTTTTTTTAAAAAAGGGGAGACAGAGAAGACAAGGGGGAAAGACAGAAGGGGAAAAACAGAAAGGGGGGAAAAAGGGGGGGGGGGGGGAAAAGGGGGGGGGGCCCAAAGGGGGGGGGAAAGGGGAAAAAACGGGGGGGGGGGCGGGGAGGGGGGGGGAGGGGAAAGGGGGGGAGGGGGGGGGGAAAAAGGAAAGGGGGGGAAAAAAAAAAGGGGGGGAGGGGAGGGGGGGGGGGGGGGGGAGGAGGGAAAAAGGAAAAAAATGAACGTTTTTTTTAAAGGGGGGAAAAAAACTGAATTTTTTTTTTTTAGGTTGGGGGGGGGGGGTGGGGGGAAAGGGGGGGGAAGGGGGAAAAAAGGGGGGGTTTTTAAAAGGGCGACAAAGAGGGGAAGGGGGGGGGGGAAAAAAGGGAAGGGGGTGGTTGGGGAAAAGGGGGGGAGGGGGGGAAAGGGGGGGGGGGGAAAAAGGGGGGGGGGGGGGGGGGCGGGACCAAAAAGGGGGGGGGGGCGCCGGGCCCGGGGGCCGGGGACGGGGGGGGGGGAAGGGGGGGGGGGGGGGGAAGGGGTGGGGGGGGGAGGGGGGGGGGGTTTTTTTTTTGGGGGGAAAGGGGAAAGAAAGGGTTTTTTTTTGGGTTTTTTGGAGGGTTTTTTTTTTAAAGAAAAATGAAAAAAATGTTTTTATTTAATTGGGGGGAAAAGGAAAATTTTCTTTTTGAAAAAAAAAAAATGTTGGGGGGGGAAAAAGGGGGGGGAAAAAAGGGGGGGGGGGGGGGGGGAGAGGGGGGGGGGAAAAGGGGGGGGGAGGGGAGAGGGGGGGGGGGAAGGGGGGGGGGGGGGGGGGGGGAAAGGGGGGGAAGAGGGGGGGAAAGGGGGGGGGGAAAAGGGGAAAGGGGGGGGGGGGGGGGGGGAGGGAGGGGGGAAAAGGGGGGGAAAAAGGGGGGAAAAAAGGGAGGAAAAAAGGGGGGGGGAAAGAGGAGGGGGAAGGGGGAAAGGGGGAAAAGGGAGGAGGGGGAAAAAGGGGGGGGGAAGGGGCCCCGGGGGGGCCAACCCAAAAAAGGGGTACCCAAAAAAAGGGGGGGGGAAAACCCCCAAAAAAAAAACCAAAACCAAAAAAAAGGGGGGGGAAAAAAAAAAACCCCACCAGGGGACGAAAACGAAGGGGAAGGCAAGGGAAAAGGGGAAAAGGGAAAAAAGAAGAAGGAAAAAAAGGGAGGGGCCCAGGAAGAGAGAAACCGAAAGAGAAAGGGGAGGGAGGAGGGAGAAAGGGGGGGGAGGGAAAGGGGGCAACAAAAACCCCCAAAAAACAAACCCCCCCCCAAAAAAAAAAAAAAAAGAGAAGAACCTCCGGGGAACCAAAAAAAAGGGGTAGGGGAGGGGTGAAAAGTGGATGGAATGGGGGAAAAAGCGAGTAAAGTAGAAAGGGGAAGGGGGGGAGGGGCACACCCCCCCGTGGGAAGACCTATAAAAATTTTTTTTTAAAAATTTTAAAAAATTTTTAAAGTTTGTTCCCCGGAAA
>JASPKP010004716.1:12500-17139 GCA_030674155.1 Stramonita haemastoma | reverse complement strand
CCCGTGTGCAAACGCCCGCGAAATTTCCCCCCCCCATTCCCCCCTTTTCCCGTTTTTTTAAAGGGGTTTAGGCCTTTGTGTCCGGTGGGAACAGAGGGGACAATTGTAAAAAAGCAACACATGGGGCTGGATAAAAAAAAAAGCAATGAGTGTTTTTTCCTTATTCGATATGATAGAAAAAAAGAAAAAAAGGGGGGGAAAAAAACCCCTTTTTGGGGCAAAAAACATGAAGGGGGTGATGAAAAAGGCCCTACCATATACATACTCGTTTCCCCGGTGATCGGGTTTCTGGCGTAATGCCCCATTTGGGGAAAAAAAAACCCCCCCGGTGGGTTTGACCCACTTTTTCCCCCCAAGTTTTCTTACATACACCACGGCCCATGTGGGTTTCTGGGTGTTGTTTTTGGGAAATGAACGCCCCAACTAAATCCTTTGTTTTTTTTTCCCCTTTTATGTGGAAGTTTTTTTTTATTTTTTTTATTCGATGATAAGGGGAAAAAAAAAATCATTTTTTTTTTTTTGGCCCAGTTCCCCGTGTTTTTGCAGTTTTCTTAAATTTTGTCACCCGTTCCCCCGGCCCCCAAAAAGGGTTACTTTTTCAAAAAAACCGGGAAACGGGTTTTAATTTATGCGAAGATTTTTTCTGCGTGGTTCACACAGGGAAAGCCCAGTTAGTCTCGCCAAAGGACTTTTGGGGGGGGTGGGTGGGCCTGAGGGAAAATCAAAGGGGAAAAAACCCCCCAAAAGGTAAAAAAATTTTTTCCTCTTTTTTTGATTTAAAGGGAAAAAACCCCCCTTTCCCCTAAGGAAGCAAACAACCACACTAATTTGAAAAAAAGACAAAAAATGGTGGGTAGGGGGGGTAGGGATTTTTGGCTCTGCTCTGTGGTTACACGCTTTTTACCCCCGGGGGAATTTTAAAAATTTTTTAAAATCCCCCCAAAATTTAAATTTTTCTCAATTTGAGTTTTTAAAAAGTATTTTGAGTTTTTTTGAGGGGGGGCCCGACCCCTTTTAAGCTGAAAAATTTTTCTTCCCCCCCCCCTTTTTTTCTGACCCGTCCCCTCCCCTCCCCCCCTTTCCCCTTTTCCCCTGAGGCCTTTGTCTTGTCATCGACCCCCATAACCCCCCGGGGGGTTTTTTCACGAAAAAGGCGGGGCCCGGGGGAAAAAATTCGTTTTTGTATAGGCCTGTGAGGGCTCTTCCCCTAAACCCCCGAATCATAAATAGTAATGATATGGATGAGTGATGTTAAATGATGATGATGAAGCAACCAACCCACACACACACCCCCGCAGCCACCCCAAAAACCCACAACCCACACAAAACCACACCCCACAAAACCCCCAACACCCCACACACCCACTTTGCCCAAATCCCCTTTTTTGTAAGGGGGGAAAATTAAAACCCCCAATGAAAAAAAAAGAAAACCCCACATTACAAAGGAGAGGGGGAAAAGGGGACAAAATCACACGCGCCTTTATCATAAACCCCTCTTTCCCCTCTCTCTCTCTCTCTCTTCTCTCTCTCTTTTTCTCCCCTTTCTCTCTCTCTCTCTCAGAGGGGGAAAAACCCGGGGCCCCAAAGGGGAAACCCAAAGGGCCCCCCACCCAAGAGAAAAAAATGTGGTTTTTTAAAAACCCTTTCCCCTGCCCAAAAACCCCACCCAACAACCCCCAAAACCCACACCCCCCCCACCCCACACACGTCCGAAAAAAAAACCCCCAAAAAAGGAACCCCCCTCCCAGGCGAACCCCACACACACCCACCCACAAAACGGGGAAAAAACCCCCCACACAAAAACAAAAAAACAAAACCCACACACACACACACACACACACCCCACACCCCACCCCATATTTTATTATAGAAGAGAAAAGAGGGCAACCACGGGCAGACCCCCACGCCCCCGCCCGCACCACCCCGCCCACACGCACACCACACCCCAAAACACAAAACCCACACACAAAAAACCAAACACCACACACTTAAAAGGAAATAGGTATGGGGGTCTCTTTTCCCCAATTTTAAGAAAAACTGTCAATTTTTTGGTACTAAAAAAATTATACCGATGTGTGTTTGGGTGTTTTGTTTTTTGTGTGTGTGTGTGGGGGTGTGTTGGGGGTTTTTGGGGGTTTGGGTGGGGTGTGTTTTTGTTGGGGGGTGGGGTTTTGGGGGTGGCGCGGGGGGCGGGGGGGGGCGCGCGTGCGTGTGTGGTGTCTTTTTTTTTTCTCTGTTGGTTTTTTTCTGTTTTTTTTTTTTTTTGTGTGTTGCTTTGACTTTAAAAAAGGGGGCCCAAATTTTTTGTTTTTTAAATTGCGATGTACGAAAGTACAAATGACGTAAAACATGAATGAGAAAGTAACTTTACGGTCGAGGGCCCCCAGAAGAGTTCCCAAACAATGTTTTTTTTTTAATAGTATGATTTTTTTTAAAAAAAGAAAAATTTTTTAAAAAAAAATATATAAAAAAAAGCCCCCCCTTTTAATGTTCGGGAAATTTTTGTTTCGAAATATTTCTAAACTTTACAAATAAACAAAAACAACACACACCACACACACACACCCACAAAACACACCCCACACAACCACATTATATATATTTTTATAATATTTTAAAATTTTATTTAAAATATTTATAAATTATATTTATATATTTTAAAAATATTTTTTAAAAGGATAGATGGGGAAAAAGATGATGATAGATAGTAGATGATGGGAAGGGGTAGATAGTAGATGTAGAAGATAGATAGATATGGGGTGGGGGGTTTTTTGGGGGGTTTGTGTTTTTTTGTTGTGTGGGGTTTGTGTGTTTTGGGGGTGTGTTTGTGTTGTGTTTAAAAATTTGATGTTTTTTAAATTTTGAAAACTTTAAATAAAACAAAAATCGATTAAAAAAATTAATTTTTAAAACTCTCTTTTCTCTCTCTTCTCTCTTCTTCTCTCTTTCTTCTTCTCTCTCTTCCCTAACACACCCCCCAAAACCACAAACCACCCCAAACACACCAAAAACCACCCCCACACAACTTGAGCGAACAGAACAAAAAACGACAGACGACCAACCAACCAGAGAAATTTTCATCAACGAACAAATAACAAAAAATGAAACAAAAAATAAAAAAAACCAATTTAAACCTAACGAGCAATTCTCTAATTGACTCCCCAAACCTGCAGGCAGCAGCTTTTAAACCAACCCCGATCCCCAAAACTTTAAAAATACTCCATTTTTAAAAGTGAAAATCAAATTTAAAAGTTTTCAATCTTCCTCAAGTCTGTCAAATTAAAAAGGGCATTTTACCTCAAATCTTTTAACTTTAAGAATAAAGGAGCAACGGTTCGGGGTTTCGTCAAAAGTCGGGAACTTCTTGGAGATGGGAATCTTTATGCGCATCGCTTGGGCCTACTATCCCTGCGTGGGGGCTAGTTCGGCGGAAAAAGATTTTAAATCAAAGGCGCTCTTATTCTTTTTTTTTTTGCGTAAAAAAAATGAAAAAAATTTTGGAGTTTTTTAGGGGGAGTGGGGGGGTTTTGTGTGAGTGATTTTTTGGGGTGGTGTGGGGTTTGTTGGTGTGTTTGGGTGTGGTGTGTGGGGGTTTTTGTGTTGTTGTTCCGGTTTTTGGTTTTTGTTGTGGTGTGTGTGTTTTTTGGTTTTTTGTGTGGTGGGGGTGTGTGGTTTTTTTGGGTGTGGTTTTCCCGTGTTTTGGGGTGTGTGTGTATTTTTTGGGGTTTTGTGTTGGTGGGGTTGGGTGTGTGGGTTTGTTTGTTGGTGTGTTTGGGGTGTGGTGGTGTGGGGGTTGGTGGTGTGTGTGTGTGTGGTTGTGTGTGTTTGTGTGTGTGTGGTGTTTTGTGTTGTAGTGGTGTGTTGTGTTTGTTGGTGTGTGTTGTGGTGTGTATCGTGTTTGTGTTGGGGTGTGTGTGTGTGTGTGTGTTGTGTGTGTGGTGTGTGTGGTGTTTTTGGGTATGTGTGTGTTTTTTTTTGTGTGTGTGTGTTGTGGGGGTTTTTGTGTGTGGGTTTTGTGTGTGTGGGTTTGTGTGTTTTGGGGGTTGTTTTGGGTGTGGGTATGGAAAGTTTTTGGTTTTGGCGTTTACCCTTCTTGACAGTCCACAAATTTTTTTTTTTTCCCTTTGGGGTCAAAAGGACAGACTCCCCTTTCCCCTGAAGCCTTAGAGGTTTTCTGGGGTTTTTTGGAAAAAAAAGGGGAAAAGGGGTTTTTTGGAAAATTAAATTTTTAAAAAAAAATTAAAAAAAAAAAAAAAAAACAAAAAATGGCAGCAGCCCGGGATGAAAATGGAGCTTATGCCAAAAAGGTGAAGGAAAAAAGAAGCCAGGAAATACCCAAGGCCTCGGTTCAATAAAAAAAACCCCATTTTTAAATTTTTCCCCTTTTCTATCTTTTTCTTTTTTTCTGCTTGTTTCCTTCCTTCTGCCCCCCCCCCCCCCCTCCCTCTTGTTTTTCTCTGCCTTTTTTGGCCATTCCCCGGGGATTTTAAAAAAAATTAGAATAAACCCCCCCCCCACCCAGCCCCAGTTGGAGTTGGGCCTGACTTGAGAGGCGCTTAAGGCAGCAAGCAATTTGCCGTAAGACAAAAAATTTGTGCCGTTTAGCGAGTGAAAAAGAAAGAAAAATTTTGAATAGATT
>JASPKP010004715.1:5000-17139 GCA_030674155.1 Stramonita haemastoma | reverse complement strand
GGGGGGGGGGGGGGGGGGGGGGGGGGGGGGGGGGGGGGGGGGGGGAGGGGGGGGGGGGGGGGTGGGGGGGGGGGGGGGGGGGGAAGAGAGAGAGAGAGGGAGGAGAAGAGGGGACAGACGAAGACAAAAGACAGAAGACAGAAGACGACAGACAGAAGACAGACAGAGACAGACAGACAGACGACAGAAGACAGAGACAGAGACGACAGACAACAGCAGACAGACGACAGACAGACAGAGACAAAAAGACAGACAGCAGACGACAGGGAGTGGTGTGGGTGTGTGTGTGTGGTGTGTGTGTGTTGTGTGTGTTGTGTGTGTGTGTTGTGTGTGTGTGTGTGTGGGTGTGTGTGTGTCCCCACTTTTTGTTTTAAAAAACATGCTTTTTATTTGAGTGAAATATAAACGCGCATGATGTGGATAATTATACCCTTTTTGCAAATACCCTTTCTTTTATATATAATAATCTAAAGATGATTTAAATTTTTAATAATAATAACAATTCTTAAAGGGTTTGACACATTCTTAGAGCACACAGCAGATTATATTATCATATCCCATCACATTATTTATTTTTATTTTTATTATTAATTTTTTATTTTATTTTTTTTATTTTATTTATTTTATCATTGTGTTGTTGTTGTTGTTGTTTTTTGTTGTTGTTTTTGTTGTTGTTGTGTTGTTTTTGTTAATTATTATTTCACCATACATCTTTATTTTTCAATCATCATCCCATCATATCATATCTCATCTTCATCATCACATCATCAAATCATCTCATTTTTTTCATTGTTGTTGTTGTTATACTACTACTACTACATACTATACTTTTACTACACAACTCCCTACTACTATACTTCTACTGTTGTTGTTGTTGTTGTTGTTTTATTATTTTTGTTATTGTTATTTTTTTTATTATTATAATTAATTTTTTTATTATTATTATTATTTTATTATTTTTATTATTATTATTTTTTATTATTATTATTTTTAAAGGCTGCCAGCAGCAGCGTGTTTCCAATAATAAAAAGAAGATGATGTTAAAAAACAACCCGACCATCACCACCAACCATTACCACCCCCCCATCATCTTTATCTTTACATCATCACATTATAATTATACACACTATCACTTGTTCTGCTCTCATTTTGCTGTAATTCACCAGGATCCAAGTTCTTAAATCAGGTGGAATCCGAGAGATTTTTCCATGTGTGAAGATGAAGGACAGGCGAGGACGAGTCGAAAATGATGAGTTGAGTTTGGATGATGAGATGTGTGTTTTGATGATGTGATGATGTTGATGATGATGACGACGATATGATGTGATACAGGAAATTTTTTAGCGTTTTTTCGTGCAAAAAACAAAAAAAAAGTTTTTGTATTCGCCATACAACAACGCAATCAATAACAATTTATTTTTTTCGCAATTTCAAATGACCACACACGCCGGCATACACACAGCGCACGCACACCACCACACGTGCGCGTACACCCCCAACAACACACACACACACCACCAAACAAACAAAAAAAACAAACAAACAATTATTTATATATATATATATATATATATAATATTATATTTTTTATTATATTTTAAATAAATATTTATATTTTTATATATATATATTATATATTTATAACGCGCGCGCGGGGCGCCCCATTACAAAGGTTATACACTTTGGCAGGGTGAAGGGGTTTTTGGCGTAAAGGGCGGGGAAAGATAAGAATGGAAACGAAGGCAAAATTTCTTATTTGGGTTTTAAAAAGTGTCATAAGTGGTTTTTGCCGAAGGGAGAGAGGGAGGTCATTCCGATGATAGACCAAAAAATTTAATAGAGAAGAGGGGCGGCCAATGGTAGATGGGTTTGACTCAGGTATTTTTAAGGACAAGGTATCTGTGCCGGGTGGAGGAAGAGAAGTGGTCCCGTGAAGACTTTCATGAGGAGGAGGGCGCATTTTTGTGGAGATTTTTAAAACAGGGGGTTATGATCTTGTAGTTTACTCCTGTAGTACGGGCAGCCGGGGAGAGATTGAAAGAAGGGGTAGTGTCAATTGATGACGACGACGCGACGACGACGACGTTGATGAGGGAGATATGATGATGTGATGAGACGACACGACGACGACGACGACGACGACGACGCGATGATGATGTGAGGGGATGATGGATGATGATGTATGGATGAGATGAGCGATGACGCGACGACGACGTGACGACGACGAGATGAGATGAGATTCTTCAATAATGGTCTGTGTGGATGAAAAACTGGGGGGAGGGCGGAGGGAGGGGGACGGGGGAAGGGGGAGGGCTTGCAGGCCCCAAACAGTGAAAAAACCACCTGCACCGCTGCGTCCCCTGGGAAAAGACGGCAGCGGGGTTTTGTTTTTCCCCCTTGGCCACAGTGGGGGTTTTACCATAACGGGTGAGAGTTTGTTTTGCACCTTTTTTGTTTGTTTGTTTTGGGCCCCCCCATTTAAAAGGAATGGATTTTGCGTTCGGGGATACAGAAGTTTTTAAAAAAATGTGGGGGTTTTTTTTTTTTTATTTGGTGAATCTAGCTAGAATCTGGAATTGGTCAGAAAATTGTTCAGAAAAAAAAAATAAATTTTTTTTTGTTTCACAGGTTTTCCAAAAAAAAAAAATTTTTTTTTTGTTCATCTAGAGCCCCCAGGTTCCCAATGGGCGGGTTTTGCGCTGGGCGTTTTTCCCCCAATTTTAAAAGTAATGCATTTCCAAATTCGGAGATAGTTAAAAAGACCCAGTATGAATATATTTTTTTTTCATATTTCATCGCCCCCCAACCCCTACTGGCAAATATGACTTTTTTTCCGAAAAGGCAGAAAGGTTTTAACTGTGTCAAGATGTTTGCAAGCATTCGCGCACTTTTCCTCGGTTTTTTGCCTCATTGAAAAACTTTTGGGAAATGGAATCAGTACTGAAGTTCCTCCAGGGGACACCCCCTCCCCCCCAAATGGGGCCGAACAGACCCGCGGATCACAAATTCGCACTTTAATTCCCCTAATTTATCCTCCCCACCCCCTTTTTCCCCCCCGTCCCACCCCCCCCCTCACCCCCCCCCTTTAAAGAGGGATGTTAATTCATCTGACGTGTAAATCTATTTGGGTAATTGAACATTACGCCACGTGAGGCGTTTTGCCCCTAAAAAAGTGGGGGAGGGTGAGAGAGAGTTAAACTTACACATGATATGACTGTGGTGGGTTGGGGGGGGGGGGGGGGGGGGGGGTCAAGCAAGGATTGAACTCAAGACTTCTCGCTTACTGGCGGACGTTTTGCGTCTCCTCAAACCCAAGATCGTCCCAAAGTCCAAATTCAAATTTTTGTGATTTCAGATGGTACATTGACTAAACAAAACGTTTGCTCTTTTCATAAAGCCCCCATCAATCATAGAAAAAACAAAAAAAAGAAAGCGCGCTGGGTGGCTGTGTGGTGTGTGTGTGTCTGCTGTCTGCTGTCTGTCTGTGTTGTGTTCTTTTGTCTGTGTCTCATGTCTGTTTTTTTTGGGTGCTGTGTCTTGTGTGAAATAGGCTTTGAGCGATGAGCAGCATGTTGAGTGCTTAATGGGGGGTGCGCACCGGGGGCCGCGGGGTCTGTGTTTTAAAATTTTACACCTGTGTAGGGTTTTTGTTTGTTCTGCGTGCAGTCTTATTGTAAACGCATAGTTAGTTTCACTACACCTTTACAGATAGCAGAAAACCCTTTACCCTTTTAAATTATCTGAATAACTGGGCTGTTCCCCCTTTATTTTCTTGAAAATGGAAAGGTTGAATTTTTTTTTTTTTTAAGTGCCCTTTTCGAATATGGGGTACCCAAATGATATATATTTTGGTTTTTTTTTTAAAGGAAACTTAACCCTTGTACATTGTTTTTTTGTTTTAAATTTTTTTTTTTCTCTTTCCTTTTCCCGTCTCCCGTTTCCCTTTTTTCCCCCCCTCTCTCTCCTCTCTCCCCCTCCCCCTCCTTTCTTTCGGTCTATGGGGTTTTTCCCCCGAAAACCCCTTTTTCCAAAATTTCCCCTTCAGGGGCCCCCCCTACCCCCCCCCCGAAACCTTTGGGGGTTTTTAACCCCCCGCCCCCCCCCCCCCTTCCCCCTTTTGGGTTTCCCCCCGTAAAACCTTTCCTTTTTTTTTTTCCCCCCCAGGTTGTTTTGCACCCCGGGGCCCCCCCCCCCCTTTTTTTTTTCCCCTCCCTTTGGCCCCCCCTCCGGGGGAAAAAATTTTTTTTCCCCCCCTCTTTTCGCCCCTGGTTTCTTTCCAAACTTCCCCCCCCGGGTCCCCTTTCCGGGGGCTCCCGGGGGGCCCCCCCTCCCCCCTCAAAACCCTGAAAAAAACCTTCCCCCCTTTTGGCTTTTTCCCCCCCCCCCCCCCCCCCCCCCCCCTGGCCTTTCCCGGGGCCCCCCCCCCTTTCAAGGTAATTTCCCTTGTTTTTCAAGCCTTTCCCCGTTTTTTTCTTTCCCCCCCCAAATTCCCCTTCTCCCCCCCCCCTTTGGGTCCAAAACAAACCAACCCCGAAAACCTTTCCCGGTTTTTCCTATTTTCCCAACTTTTTCGTCTTTTTTCTTTTTTACTCGGGGGGGTTTTTTTTTTTTCCCCCCTTTTGGGGGGGGGGGGAATTCCCTTTTGGGGGCGGGGTTGGTTTTTGGGGGTGGGGCCTCCGTTCCTCCCCCCAAAAATTCTTTTCCCCCCCCTCCTTTTTAATTTCCCCCCTTTTCCCCCCCGCGTTTCACCCCTTTTTTCCCCCCCCTTTTCCCCCTTTTTTTTTCATTTCCGCCTTCCTTTTGGGGTTTTTCCTCCCCCCCTTCCCCCTTTTTCCCCCCGGTTCTTTTTTTTTTGAGCTTTTTTTTTTAAGATTGTTGTTGCTAGGCGTAGTTTTTATCCCCAGACTTATTCTAAAAAACAAAATTTTTTTTTAGGGTGAAACTTAACAACCCCATAGTGGGGTTTTTTGTTTCTTTTTTTTTAAACTATCAACAAGGCTCTTTTTAAAGGACACATGTAAATATCCTTGCCCCACTCTTTGTGTCGTTATTATTGCCCCCCACCCCCACCCCCCACCCCCCACGACGGTGTGACCTTCTGGCTTGACCCCTCTGGCTGGCTAAGGCATAATTAATACGACGAACGTTAGAAAATTTGAATTCAATGTTACCTTAATCTGCATACACAGTTTTTGTTATGTCTGAGGTCCACACTATAAACAAAGTGTACAGCCCTGGTGGGCTGGCTACACACCAAAAGTTATGGTCCGATAGGATTGCAGTTGATCAATGTCCAAGCTCCCGAACACGTTTACGTTTCACTGTGTCTGGTTCACTATGGTGGTCAGCTGATCTTTTTCGTCATAATTTGTGGGATGCGGTGTGGTGTGGTGTGATGTGGTGCGGTGCGGTGGTGTGGTGTGGTGTGGTGATGTGACAGCTGTGGTGGTGAAGGTTATGGGGAATATCAGCACTGTTCTGTGTGGCTGGCGTTGGTTTCAATGGGCAGGTGTGGTGGCTCTCGCAGTTAACCTACACTGTGAAGTGGAACGTTCGAAGTTTATCCTCCTCCTCACTTTTTCACATCATCCTCGTCATCGTTTGTCTTTATCATCGTCGTTGTCATCGTTGTCTTGATCATCATCGTCGTCGTCATCATCTTTGTCTTTTTCATTGTCGTCGTCATCATCATCGTCGTTATCGTAGTCTTTATCATCATCGTCGTCGTCTTCGTCAGTCTCGTCAGTTGTAACAACCTCTGTTGCTATCATTATTATTTTGTTGATGCAGTTATTGATTTTATAGTCATTGTTGTTGCTATTGTCGTAGTTATTATCCCTATTAGTAGCGTTGGCATTCTAAAACTGAACATCGGAGAGATTTTGTCCTTGTTACCCTAAGGAGTGTGTGTGCGTGTGTGTGTGCACTTTTCTTTGCTTGTACGATATGATCTAGTGGTCGTTACTCGTGACCGGACAATAGCTGGGAGACTGAGGGGCAAGGTTTGTTGTGTCTTTGGCCGAGGAGCGCGCGCGCGTGTATATATTTGCTGGGGGAGGGGGGGGGGAAGGGGGCTGATTGTGATAATTACGATGTACTTTTGCTTATATGTTTACTCATCCTCCCCTGGTTGGTGGTTAATTAAAACTATTCTATTACTCTCAGAAAATCGTGTTTTTGTGTCATCATCACTATCATCGTCGTCATCATAGCCGCCGTTTTTCTCGTTGTCATCATTGTTTTTGTTGTTGGATTATACACATATTTATGTAGAAAAGACTTGCTGTCGAGGATATATCTGTTAATTCCGAAAACAATGATGTAACAGAGTGGACATGTTTGACGCCCTATCTCTGAACAAATCTCGGGACTTCGGTACAGTCATACAATTTAAGATACGACCTTTATATAGAGGTTGCATTATTGTCATATTTCACCGTGACGGCAAAGGGTATCCTACGGAGAGTTTTCCACCACTACCCAAGGAAACAGAACATCTACAATTCACAGGTGTGTCCCTAAATAGAAACACGACGCTGTGATTGCCAAGTTCCAAGTTCCGATTACATGGGAGATCATCTCCTTTCCACCCCATCACAATGGAATAAGCACTCATGTGCTTTTTTACATCCAGTCCCTGTGTGTTTGCAGTTTTGTAAATTTTGTCATCTGTTCCCTCCGGCACACATTGGCCTACTCTTCGGAAAAGCGGAACGGGTTTTAACGTGCGCGTAAGGTGTCCTGCTTGCATTCACACACGTGACCTCAGTTTATAGTCTCAACAGAAGGATTTGGGGGGTAAGTGGAGTCGAGTGGAGTCGACACTGATGTTAACTCCAGAGAAAAAAAAATCAAATCCTCTTGTGAGCAACGAGGAACCAAGAGCTCTTAAACCCTCTCTGTCACAGTGATTATGACGCCTTTAGTTTGATTTGGCAGTTATCACTAAAATTATGACGTCTGGGATTGTTTTCTTGGGGGAGAAATTGAAACGGTTGCTGGCTGTAAGGATTGGTTTATCAGTAAGCAAGCTCCTCGGAGGAGGAGTTGGCATCCCTTGGTTGTTTGATGTGTTTTATCATCCTGTTTTTTTGTTGTTGTTTTTCATCTATGTGGCTTGGCTGTACGCCTTGTGCCACTCCTCCATTCCTCGGGGAGGAGATGATAGCTGCTAGTCGTTTTCTGTGGTGTTTAAGTTGTCCAGGTTAGTTTTTTTTTTCATCTATGTTGTTTGGCAGTCAGCCTTGTGCCACCACTCCTCGGAGGAGGAGTTGACAGCTTTGTTTGTTTGTTGATGTTGTTTTTTGTGGTTGTTTTTTTTTTTGGGGGGGGGGGTTGTTTTTGTGTTGTTTACTATTATGGGTGTTGAGGTTATTGATGGCGGTTCTTTTGCTAGTATGTGACTAGATATTGGTTGTATGTGTGGGTGCAGTGCTTAGTTTGGGTGAATGTGTCCTAGGAAGATTCTTTTTGATTGTTGGTTGTGATTTGTTTGGGACTGTGGGAGAATCTTGGTGGTTGATTGAACATGGTTTTGTGATTGACGTCGTGGGTTGTGACCTACTTGGACTGTGGAAAATCCTGTTGGTTGAATGAACATGAAATTTGTGATTGGCGTCCTTGATGTGCCAGAGGACTTGGAAACTGTCTTCACCTGTGCTTTTGTTTGTTTTGTGAGGGCAGTATCCCTTTGGATCAGCCTGTGTTGTGAATTCTTCTGAGGGCTTATAGTTATAGCTGTGTGCTGGTTCTGGACTTCAGGGGGCTGGGGGGGGGGATATTTTGCTGACAATGCCCGACAGCTGGTGTGGACAGTGTGTGTGTGTGGTGTGATGATAAGGTAGGGGCGGAAGAGGTGTTGAATACATGATAAGAGGTATCCCTTTTGGGTTACATGGGGTTTGGTTGTTTTTGTTTTTTATCTAGGACTTTATATGACTGTATGTGTATGTGAAGGTTTATTAAGAAATGTGAGCCTCTTGATATTGATAGAAAGACCTGACTCAGTTTTGTTGTGTAGAGATTTGGAAAAATGGTGGTTGGGTTGTTCCTGGGTGTACCGGTAAAAGCTGATGATGTTGGTGTATTGAGTTCTTCAGTTTCCTCTTTCACCATTCTTTTTGTACTTTTTTCTGATTCATCCGACATAAAAAACAAAAAAAAGATTAATGAAGAAAAAATATTTTGCTAACTGATTGAATTATTGCTCTAATCTGAAATACTACTACTACTGCTACTACTACTACTACTACTACTACTACTACTACTACTACTACTACTACTACTACTAATAATAATAATAATAATAATAATAATAATAATAATAATAATAATGATAAAAACAAACCTTCTTCTGTCCACAGATGACTACCAACCTCAGGTCAGCAGCAATCTAGAACAACATCTTCTGGTGACCATCCTCGTGTACTTTTTCCGGCCTCTGACCCCACCAATGACCTTCTGACCCCACGAATGACCTCTGAACCCACCAATGACCGCTGACCCCACCAATGACCTCTGACCCCACCAATGACCTCTGAACCCACCAATGACCGCTGACTCCAGCAATGGCCTCTGATGCCCCCATTCAGGCGGGTTTCTCCTTATCTGGCAGTTTTCTGTGTCTTGCTGCAGCCATCGACCCTGTGGAAATAAAAACTGCCTGAATGAAAGAGGGGGCTGTGGTTCTGTGTAGCCAAAATACCTGTCACGTTGTGTGTATGAATATTTCAGGATTAAGAAAGCATAAAACATATACCTGTAATATGTTGTACAACAAGCTGACGTTGATAAAATAAACATTACATGGACATTCATTCACACGGAATTACTCTTGTCAACCAACTGTGGAAAAAACACACGTGGACATAACATTTGTTTTAATAAGGTCTGATAATTCAATTTTGAACATTAATTCAAACTGAATTATTCTTGTCAACTTACCGTGAAAACGAATCATGTGAACATAGGATTTTTTTTTAATAGGTCTGATAATTAATCAAACTAATATTGTAGACCTAATTCTGGTGCCAAAAAAAAAATCTAGGAAAATTCATATGAAAAGAGAGTGGGTCCCCACATACAGTGTACATCCCGTGACCCACAGTGCATTGCAAAACAGATCCTCTGCAATAAGACTCGTACTGGGTCCATAAAGATTGACATCAGGGGACATGTCTTGCGTTTTCAAAAGTTTGACAACTCGCTACTATCCCCTCTAGCGTATTGCGACAGAGATTTGTGAATAATAACACTAGGGGGTCTGTCTCCTGCGTTATCAATACATCACTGGCTCCGTATTAAGACCCACGGCAACATAACCCCGCTACTTGAACGCATCAAAATGTCTTACCATAACAAAAACACATAATATTATATATATACATATATATTTATGGCGCTGTTCTTACAAATGGTTTTCCCCCTTTTTTTTAAAGAATTCTGAAGGGGTTTTTTTAGAACTCTCACTGTGAAGCAATCGTACGTCATCAGTATATTATCAGTCTCCAAAGATTGGGATGGACGAGACAGCTTAGCACAGCTGGTGGTGTAGTTTAGAGCGTTGCCCACACCGCAGACGAGCTATCGTCACCTTTGACTGTGGAAACTGACGCTGCTCTATGGCAGAAGCCACAGATGTAGTCTGATAACAGTTTCTGGCCGAAAACAGATCATCAAATTTTGGGGGGGTAATTGTAATCGTTAAAGCTCTTAAAGATAATAACATTGTGAGTTCTGTTTGTTGAGAACATTTTTTTTTAAGTTTCTGTTTGCATCCATGCAGCATTTCTGAGTCTGCTACATCTTCGTTCTATTGAACCAATAGAAGCAACAACAGGAAAAATTTTCACTATAACTGTGGAAGATACTCATCTTTGAAGTTGTGGCTCTTGTCGGTAAAAAGGCATAGCCTTTGTGCTTGTTACTGATTCTGATGTCTTGCGATGGTTAATTATCACCCAAAAAAAAAAAAGAATTGCTCTCAGGAATAGAACTTTAATTTCAGTGACAGTTGCCACACAAATAAAAACAAAATTATCAGGGGAAATAATATCTATGTAGATAAACTTTAGACATAACTCTCAAAGAGCTAAAATTTTGTGATAAACTTTTCATTCAACAGTTTCAGAGCGAAGCATAGTCGTTCAAAAAGGATGTAAGAGTCATCAAAAGACACATGTTAACACACCAAACTTGTGTTACTGCTCTCAGGAATAAGAACAAAACTTAACCATACTTGAAACGATTAATGAGGGATAAAAAACAACAAAAAAACCTGAATTCAGGCACTACAAGGCAACCAATTTTTCCAGCAGTAACGCTCTGAAATATTGTACCGTTACAAACATCAGAAATTCATAGAAGGCCACGTTCCGACACAGCATGATCAGTAATGTTACAGTGACAAAGCTCTCCTGTACACCAGCATACAACCAGTTTCCAAAGGCTACCGTCATCAGCAACCAGTTTTGATACTTAGGTACTCTCAGACTTGATACTTAGGTACTCTCAGACTTGATACTGAAGTACTCTCATACTTGATACTTAGGTGCTCTCAGACTTGATACTGAGGTACTCTCATACTTGATACTGAGGTACTCTCACACTTGATACTGAGGTACTCTCATACTTGATACTGAGGTACTCTCATACTTGATACTGAGGTACTCTCATACTTGATACTGAGGTACTCTCATACTTGATACTTATTCTCAGACTTCGTGACTGTGGAAGTGCTTGTGTGAGGGGGGACTTGTGGCCTGGCAGAACGGGCAACACGTAGAGTGCTTCAGACTGAAAGACATCGCCATAGCCAGCCTGCGGCGTTGGAGAGGGCATCGAGAAGAGGTCATCTGCTGGACAGAGATACCAAGATCAGACCAGCACAATGCCCAACAGCGAAACCATCCACATCTTGAGCCAAAGCCAGGTAAGAGTGTATATATGTTGTATTGTTTTATGTTTAGGAAGATTAAAGGCCCGAAACACTTGTTTGAAGGAGGTTTCTCCTCTGAGGACTCTCTGCTGCCATGCTCTACGCGAGTTTCTTACTGCTGTTATTTTGTGATGTTGTATTGCGTTGTGTGTTGTTTTATTGTGTTGTGTTGAATTGTGTTGTATTGTGTTGTGTTGTGTTGTTTTGCGTTGTGTTTATTGTATTGTGCTATACTGTGTTTTGTTTTTGTTTATTCTAGTGTATTGTGCCTGTGTAGTATTGTGTTATGTTTTATTGTCTTGTGTCTGTTGTGTTGTGTTGGTATGTAATGTGTTGTGTTTATTGTATTGTACTGTATTCTGTTGCGTTGTGTTGTGCTTATTGTATTGTGTTACGTTGTGTTGTGTTTATTGTATTGTGTTATGTTGTGTCGTGTTTAATGTATTGTATCTGTGTTGTACTGCGTTGCCTTGTATTCAATTGTAATGTGTTGTGTTATGTTGTATTGTATTGTGCTATGTTATATTAAATTACATTGTATTGTATTGTGCTATGTTATATTGTATTATATTGCATTGTATTGTATTGTATGTCACTTTCAGTCACAGTGCACTTCTCTGGGCTAAATTCGGGACGCTCTTCCAGGGAAACCCGCGTCGCCACAACAACATTGCCACTTGGGGGGGGGGGGGGGGGGGGATTTTCCCAACTGCACTGATATTTTGTTTCCCTGCAAAGGGGACTTTTTCCTACTGAATGCAGGGAAACTCTTGTGGCCGTGGGTTCTTTTATGCGCGCTGATTGTGTGTCGCACACGGGACCTCGGTTTGTCGTTTCATCTGAAAGACTAGCACCCAGAGCACCAGTCAAGGTCTAGAGGATGGGGGGAAAAAAACTCAGGCTGAAACTGGGATCCATCCCACAGTTCTGGCTTTCAAAACGGGTACGTTGCCTCTAGACATAGGGATAGCTTAGTGGTCAGAACATTGCGCTAGCAACTTGACGATCCGGGTTTGATTCCCGTTCGAGGGGATTTTTCCCTTGGAGTTAACATCAGTGCTGACTCCACTTTCCCCACAAGTCCTTTGGATGAGACTAGAAACCGAGGCCCTGTGTGCGAAGGCACGCAGAACATCTTGCGCACACGTTAAATCCTGTTCCGCTTTTCGTAAGAGTAGGCCATTGTGTGCCGGTGGGAACAGA
>JASPKP010000471.1:32500-42500 GCA_030674155.1 Stramonita haemastoma | reverse complement strand
TGATGGACATAGTTATTCAGCTTACTTGAAGATTAAAAGGTTATACAAAATCAACTGCATACAACACATGATTATTAAATAGTACAAATAGTGAATAAGGTATTTCTCAATATGGATGGTAACATGTTTAGGCAACAAGAGAGAGAGAGAGAGAGAGAGAGAGAGAGAGAGAGAGAGAGAGAGAGAGAGAGAGAGAGAGAGAGAGAGAGAGAGAGAGGAGAGAATTGAATTGAATTGAATTGAATTAATTTTATTTTCAGAAGGTGATAGAGTAAGCATGACAATTGCTTTTTTACATCCAGCCTTCTATAACAATAACAAAAACAAAAAAGAGGAAAGAAAATCATAACAATGAGAAACAATTGGGGGGGGGGGGGGGGGTACATAACCTGATTCTTAATCATGCAATTATACCTGTTTTCAAATAATAGGCGAACAGCTGAAGTAAAGAGAGAGAGAGAGAGAGGAGAGAGAGAGAGAGAGAGAGAGAGAGAGAGAGAGAGAGAGAGAGAGAGAGAGAGAGAGAGAGAGAGAGAGAGGAGAGCAGACAGACAGACAGACAGACAGACAGACAGACAGACAGACAGACAGACAGATACAAAGAGAGAAATTATGAACAATTTTTTACCAGGGTAATGAGATAATTAAAATAAACAAGCCATTACCTAACAACAACACTAAATACCCAAAAGCAAACAGACTCCCCCCCCCCCCCTATTTCCCCTTATTGAGGACAACACAGAACAAAGAAAAGTTCTAAAAAAAAAAAAAAAAAAAAAAAAGAATGTTTGTATCATAAGAAAATATCACAAAACGCATACACCTGCACGCACACACGCACTCAATCTCATATTAAAACATACTGATCACTGCATGCTGCATATGCACGACAAATGGATGATGCACTGTATGGATAATTATACAATAAAAACTACTTTAAAATGTGAAATACGCAAGTTTATGATCAATACGATTCAACTAACAAAACACTCGTATATGACGTAAGTCTTTAGCTTAGCATTATAGTAGCAATAAAGACAGGAAATACAAACTATTGACTAGGTTAACTCATTTTTCAATGAATGCATAAGATGACATTTATAAGCACGTTTTAAATGACAAGATACTGCTGGCATTTTTTATGCATTCTGGCAACGTGTTCCATAGAACTCCTCCTGAGTAGGAAAGGCTAGTTTTGTACATGTCAATCCTTGGTTTCCGAATCAGTATATTGTTCGTGTATTTTGACTGATTAAGGGGAAATCTTGCAGTCACAGTAGTTGGAGCGAGTTCGTTCATTATTCGATACATTGTAACAGCTTTATTGTATTCGAGCTGGTACTTTAAGGGGAGGATATCTAGTTTAATGTAATCTTGAGGTGACAAGCTAGAAGATTTTAACAGTATGAGTTTAAGAGCTCTCTTGTGGATCCTTAAAAGAGGTTTTAAGTTGTTACCACTGCTTAAGTCATACAACGTTGAAGCATAATCAATGATAGATTGTATATGAGCATGATAAAATTGTTTACGAGCATTGAGATCTAAATAATGTTTAATTTTTGAAAGTTGATATACCTTTTGTGAGATTCGCTTGCATAGGCTGTCAATATGGGATGACCAGCTGAGATTGTTATCAATAATGACTCCCAATACTCGATGAGTGTTAACTTCACCGATAGTGTTATTACCAAGATAAAAATGAGGCATGAGAAAAGAGATGTTTTGTCGCTTTTGTCGAGAAGTAATTGTCATGTATTTTGTTTTGTGTTCATTCAAAGACATATGGTTGAGCTCAGTCCACTTTAGTAATTGATTGGCATTTTCTTGTAAAGAAATAACAAGTTGTTCCAAGTCAGGATGAGAGGCATGAATAGAAGTGTCATCAGCAAAAAGTTCACACTGGCCTTTTATAATGAAAAGCGGCAGATCATTTATATAAAGAGAAAAAAGAAGAGGCCCGAGTACAGACCCTTGAGGGACACCAAACTTCTGGATAAGAAATCCAGACTCTTTTTTACCAAGAAAGACAGTATGGGTACGATCTGTTAGGAATGATTTTAGGAGAGATAAAGCACTGTCAGAAATGTTATATAAAACCATTTTACGAAGTAAGAGAGAGAGAGAGAGAGAGAGAGAGAGAGAGAGAGAGAGAGAGAGAGAGAGAGAGAGAGAGAGAGGAGAGAGAGAGAGAGAGAGAGAGTACACAGTACATTTTTAGCCAGGTAGTGTTGCGCACAATTTTCAACTGACCAATAATATCATCACTTAACACTCCCTATCTTTTACTTATGCATATATAGAGAATAAACCATATGATAAATGCGACGTGAAAATAAAATATTAAAAATTTACTCTTTGAAATCAGTTACAAGTGCACAATGATAAGATACATATAAAAACATTTACACACACACACACACACACACACACACACACACACACACACACACACACACACACAGAGGAAGAGAGAGAAAGGGGAGAATTATATATATCCAACAGGATGAGTACTGGTTCATTAGTTTTGATGCATCAAGTGCATTAGGTGATTTTTGAAGGTCGACAGTGATTGGTGCTGTTTAATTGAATCGGGAAGGGAGTTCCACAGTACAGGGCCCGAGTATAGTAAACTGGACTTGGAACAAGTCTATTCTTGGGATTGGGATACTTGGCTTTTCAGTATTTCTGGAATGATTCATTGGGAACTTATCTCTTAAGGATGTGGGGACAGCTCCTGCCATTATCTTAAACATCAGGATGCCCTTGTTATATTTTAGTCTTTGTTGTAGGGGGAGAATACTTAACTGAGTGAAATCCACTTCAAGTAATGTTTTCTTCAGGAGGATAAGTTTGAGAGCACGTTTATACAGACTTGATAAGGGTTTCATAGTATTTGCACTGGCAGAATCCCATAGGGTTGAGGCATAGTCTATTGAGGATTGTATATAAGCTTGAAAGAATAATTTCCTTGAATGGCAGTCAAGGAAGTGTTTAATTTTAGTCAACTGGTATACACTTTGGGAGAGAGAGAGAGAGAGAGAGAGACAGACAGACAGACAGACAGACAACAGAAGGAAAGATAGAACAGACAGGGAGACAGTAGAACAGACAGAGAGATAGGCAGGAAGACAGACAGAGACAAAAGACAACCCTGCAGCGAGAGGGGTGTAGAGAGGGGAGGGGGGAGAGAAAGAGAAGGAGGCAAGAAGAAAGAGGGGACAAAAGTATTTGGGGGGGGGGGTTAAGAGTTGACATAATACTTACATATGATTGAAATTACATGGTATTAGTTATAAATGGTGTTACAAAATAAAATCCATTTCATCAAAATAGTGATATATTGTCCATAAGATGTACATGATAGACTTTTTAAAAAATAGAAACACTGCAAGCTTTGTGAAGGTTGAGGGCTGATATCTCATTCCACAGTGTACCACCAGAATATGTGAGAGTGGATTTAAATAAGTCAATTCTTGGAAGTGGCACCATTATCTTATTGGCATGACGATTGACATTGATTATGAATCTGTTTTGAAGCAAGGGGGGAGCTAAACCAGACATGATTTTATACATAAACACTGCCTTGTTATGCTTAAGCTTGGATCTTAATGGAAGAATGTCAAGTGCTTTATAGTCAGAAATGGTTCATGATGAAGATTTTAAAAGAAGCTTTAGAGCTCGTCTATGCACACTGAACAATGGCTTGAGAACATTTGCGCTAGCCGAATCCCAAATCGTTGAAGCATAACTCATATGGGATATAATATATGCATTGAAAAACATTTTCCTAGCGTTGAGGTCTAAGAAATGCTTTATTTTAGATAACTGGTGTACACATTTTGATACTTTTTTGCATAATGCAGAGATATGGTACATCCAAGAAAGACTGTCAATTGTAATTCCAAGAATTTTATGATGATCTACTTCATCAATTTTGTTGTTATTAATATAGATAGCCGTAAAATTGTTTGAAAGATTTTGTCGTTTTTGTCGAGTTATAATTAAGTATTTAGTTTTGGGGGGATGAAGACTCATGTGATTTAACTCTGACCATCAAAGCAGGCAGTGAATACTTTCTTGTAGAGCAGATGTAACTTCATTCAATTGAGAATGATTGGTATGGATAGTTGTATCATCTGCAAATAACTCGCACTGTGTGTTTAGAGATAGGGGTAAGTCATTTATATATATATATATATATATATATATATATATATATATATATATATATATATATATATATATAAAAGAATAGGTCCTAAAACAGATCCCTGGGGGACGCCATAGTTATTGGACAGTACTGCCGATGAAAGAGAGAAAGAGAGAGAGAGAGAGAGAGAGAGAGAGAGAGAGAGGAGAGAGAGAGAGAGAGAGAGAGAGAGAGAGAGAGAGAGAGAGAGAGAGAGAGAGAGAGAGAGAGATGGTGGGAGAAAAAGAGAGACTGGAAAAGAGAGACACACAGACAACAGGGAGAGAGAGATACAGAGAGACAGAGACAGAGAGACAGATCACCGAGAGAGAGCAATGAGAGAGATTGAGACCAGATAGAGGCGGAGCAAGAGACAGAGACTGATACGAGTAAGAGACAGAAAGTAGAGAGAGAGGGGGGAGGGAGAGAGAGTGGAGGAGGGAGGGAGAGGGGAAGGAAGAGAGAGAGAGAGGGACAGAGTATGGGAGAGGGAGAGAGAGAGAGAGAGAGAGAGAGAGGGAGAGAGAGAGAGAGAGAGAGAGAGAGAGGAGAGAGAGAGAGAGAGAGAGAGAGGAGAGAGAGAGAGAGAGAGAGAGAGAGAGAGAGAGAGAGAGAGAGAGAGAGAGAGACGCAGGGTCCATGTTCAAATCTCGTCTGAAGCCGAACGTTGCCCCATCCAGGTATAGCTGTGGGCTGTGTTCCAGTCTCGCAGATGACACAAAAAGCAGGAAACCTCTGTCAAGACACATTTAACGCACGTTAAAGAACCCAAGCAGCTAGCAGTTCTTATCAAATCTGTGTGGAAACACTAGCTACGACAGACGTCTGAATATTAGGTCAGCACAGACATCTAAATTTCAGGCCAGCACACACAGCTAAATTTCAGATCAAAGGCAGCCGAATATCAGATCAAACAGACAGCTCAATATCAGATCATCACAGACAGCTCAATATCAGATCAACACAGACGGCTCAATATCAGATCAACACAGACAGCTCAATATCAGATCAACACAGACATGCTGCAAATGTGCGACAAATGGATGCACTGTAGCGATAATTATACAATAAAACCACTTTAAAACATGATATATGCAATGCTTTGGATCAATACGCTTCAACTAACGAAACATTTGTATTTGACGTGAGTCTTTAGATTAGCATTATAGTAGCAGAACAGACAGGAAATACAAACTATTCAATAGATTGATTTCTCAATGAATGCATTATAGGCACGTTTAAAAGACAAAATACTGCCAGCATTTTTTATGCATTATGGCAACGAGTTCCATAAAACTCCTGAGTATGAAGGTTAGTTTTGTACATGTCAATCCTTGGTTTCTGAATCAGTATATTGTTCGTGTATTTTGACTGGTTGAGGGGAAATCTTGTAGTCACAGTATTTGGAGCAGGTCCGTTCATTATTCTATACATTGTAACAGCTTTGTTGCATTCGAACTGGTAATTTAAGGGCAGGATATCGAGTTTAATGTCATCTTGAGGTGACAAGCTAGAGGATTTTAACAGTATGAGTTTAAAAGCACTCTTGTGAATCCTTGAAAGAGGTTTTGAATTATTACCACTGCTTAAGTCATACAATGTTGAGGCATAATCAATGATAGATTGTATATGTGCTTGATAAAATTGTTTATGAGCATTGAGATCTAAATAATGTTTAATTTTTGAAAGTTGATATACCTTTTGTGAGATTCGCTTGCACAGGCTATCAATGTGCGATGACCAGGTGAGATTGTTACCAAAAATGACTTCCAATACTCGATGAGTGTTAACTTCACCGATAGTGTTATTACCAAGATAAAAATGAGGCATGAGAAATAAGATGTTTTGTCGCTTTTGTCGAGAAGTAATTGTTATACATTTTGTTTTGTGTTCATTTAAAGACATATGGTTAAGCTCAGTCCATGTAAATAATTGACTGGTATTTTCTTGTAAAGAAATAAGTTATTCCAAGTCAGAATGAGAGGTATGAATAGAAGTGTCATCAGCAAAAAGTTCATACTGGCCTTTCGTAATGAAAACCTGCAGATCATTTATATATATATATATATATATATATATATATATATATATATATATATATATGAGAGAGAGAGAGAGAGAGAGAGAGAGAGAGAGAGAGAGAGAGAGAGAGAGAGAGAGAGAGAGAGAGAGAGAGAGAGAGAGATTGATTGATTGATTCTTTTAAATCAAGGATAATGCGATAAGCACTCTTGTGCTTTTTTTTCATCCAGTCCCCGTGTGTATGCAGTTTTGTAAATGTGATCTGTTCCCACCGGCACACGATGTCCTACTCTTACGAAAAGCGGAACAGGATTTAACGTGTGCGCAAGATGTTGTGCGTGCGTTCGCACATGGGGCCTCGGTTTAAAGTCTCATCCGAAGGAATTTTGGGGAGAGTGGAGTCAGCATTGATGTTTACTCCAGAGAAAAATCTCCTCGACCGGAATCAAACCCGGCTCGTCAAATTGCCAGCGCAATGTTCTGACCACTAGGCTATCCGTCTCCCCGAGAGAAAGATTTGATTTGATTTGATGATTCTTTTATATCGAGGATAATGGAATAAGCACGCGTGCTTTTTTTCATCCAGTCCCTGTGTGTATGCAGTTTTTGCAAATGTTATCTGTTCCCACCAGCACACGATGTCCTACTCTTATGAAAGGCGGAACAGGATTTAACGTGTGCGTTAGGTGTTCTGCGTGCGTTCGCACACGGGTCCTCAGTTTAAAGTCTCATCCGAAGGACAGAGAGAGAGAGAGAGAGAGAGAGAGAGAGAGAGAGAGAGAGAGAGAGAGAGAGAGGAGAGAGAGAGAGAGAGAGAGAGATTGATTGATTGATTGATTGATTCTTTTATATCAAGGATAATGCGATAAGCACTCTTGTGCTTTTTTACATCTAGTCTCCGTGTGTATGCAGTTTTCTAAATATCTGTTCCCACCGGCACACGATGTCCTACTCTTACGAAAAGCGGAACAGGATTTAACGTGTGCGCAAGATGTTGTGTGCGTTCGCACACGGGGCCTCGGTTTAAAGTCTCATCCGATGGAATTTTGGGGAGAGTGGAGTCAGCATTGATTTTTACTCCAGAGAAAAGTCTCCTCGACCGGAATCGAACCCGGGTCGTCAAATTGCCAGCTCAATGTTCTGACCACTAGCCTATCCGTCCCCCCGAGAGAAAGATTTGATTTTATTTGATGATTCTTTTATATCGAGGATAATGGAATAAGCACTCGTGCTTTTTTTCATCCAGTCCCCGTGTGTATGCAGTTTTTGTAAATTTATGTTCCCACCAGCACACGATGGCCTACTCTTACGAAAGGCGGAACAGGATTTAACGAGTGCGCTAGGTGTTCTGCGTACGTTCGCACACGGGGCCTCGGTTTAAAGTCTCATACGAAGGACTTAGAGAGAGAGAGACTTCAAGACTTCAAATGATTTAATGTTCATAAGTCTTCAGACTCCTAACATTTCCACTCTAACTCATGCAATTTCCAACAATATACAGATTGCCTGGATTCTGAAAAAGAAACTACAAAAAGAGTAAACATGATTGTACACATCAGCATACAGAATATGAATAATAATGTATTGTGTGATACAAATTAAGATGTAATGATCGCTTGTGCATGTCTCGCTCAAATTTTTGGCACAATCACAGTTAATCTTGTACGCATGCACCCCCCACCCCACCCCATGTGCACCCATGCAGTACGTGCGCGCGCTCACACACACACACACACAACACACACACACACACACACACACACACACACACACTCGCTCGCTCGCTCGCTCGCTCGCTCGCTCGCTCGCTCGCTCGCTCGCACGCACGCACGCACGCACGCGCTCGCTCTCTCTCTCTCTCTCTCTCTCTCTCTCTCTCTCTCTCTCTCTCTCTCTCTCTCTCTCTCTCTCTCTCTCACACACACACACACACACACACACACACACACACACACACACACACACACACACACACACAACACACACACACACAGAGGATTCTGGCCTTTGGCCCTCTTCCAACATGATTGATGGTTTTTCAGGAAGTCAGGAATTTCTTTTAGTTAGATAGTATCTTTAACACCTCTCTCTTATTCACAGCATGGTAAAATTTAACACCTCTCTCTTATTCACAGCATGGTAAATAAACTGAGCCAGGTTTTGCATGAACAGTGAGTGATAGTTGGTCATTATATCACAAAATAAGCTTTCATCTAGTTGATTATCCCCTAAATATTGATACCTTAGTTCTTTGTAGTTATGACATGTACAAATCAAATGGATTTCATTTTCTATTTCATTTTGACAGAAACTACACAGCAAAACTGAAGGATTATCCTGTGCATAACGAAAAGTATTTGCGTTCAGGGGAAGAACCCCCATTCTGGCTTTGGCAAGAGTGTCCCGAAAGTGTTTTAACTTTTAAGGTATCAACATAAGGTTCAGTCATGAAGTTTGATTTAAAAGACGCATTCAATGAAAACTTTTCGCTTTTGTTAAGTGCATCAGACCAGTCACAAATGAAATTTCCCATAAGGCGTTCTTTCAACAATGAAAAGAAAATCCATTCATTCCCGACACACTGGTTTAACCATGCAAATCCCAAACCACATTTTTCTAATATAGTTCTCAATCTGTATGCCCAACACACAATATCATTTTCATCCATGCTAACCTGCATTAGATAAGCTTGCTTAGGCAGTCTCTTTAATTCCATATGCAACAATTTCACCCATACTTAACAGCTCTCATGCATGCATTAATCTGAAGAGAGTATCTGCCCAGTTCGCTGTAAATGCATTTATTTTGGGTTTTAGGAGAGACACCTAGAAAGTGTTTGCATGCTAAGGTATGAACTTTTTCGATGGAATCAGTGTGTTCAAGTGCCCAGAACTCTGATCCATATAACAAGATTGGCTGAACCTGGGCATCAAACATCTTAAAGTAAGTCTGTTTAGAAATATCATTAAGATTGCGGAGCACTCGAGCACATTCATGAACTGCCTTCCTTCCTTTTGTAACTAATTTCGTGACTCCTTGAACTACACTCAGTTTTGTAGTAAAAGTATATCCCAGGTAGGTGTAACTATTAACCACTTCCAGATTTGCTCCATCTAAATGCCATTTTTCATTCCGACCTAGGTGTCCACCCTTTCTAAACACCATAATTTTATATTTATCTATATTTATATCCAGGTATTTTTCTTTGCATAACTTACTCAGATTGCTCAACTGGCTTTGTAGCCCTACAGGAGTCTTTGACAAAAGAGCCAAGTCATCTGCAAATAACAATAGAAATAATTCCATAGAACCAGGTTGCAGTTGAATTCCATGTTTTCCCTCATTTTCCATAGTTATGGCCATTTCGTTTATGAACAATGAGAAGTTTTGTAAATGTCATCTGTTCCCACCGGCACACGATGGCCTACTCTTACGAAAAGCGGAACAGGATTTAACGTGTGCGCAAGATGTTCTGCATGCGTTCGCACACGGGGCCTCGGTTTAAAGTCTCATCCGAAGGACTTTTGGGGAGAGTGGAGTCAGCACTGTTGTTTACTCCAGAGAAAAATCTCCTCGACCGGAATCAAACCCGGCTCGTCAAATTGCCAGCGCAATGTTCTGACCACTAGGCTATCCGTTCCCCCGAGAGAAAGATTTGATTTGATTTGATGATTCTTTTATATCGAGGATAATGGAATAAGCACGCGTGCTTTTTTTCATCCAGTCCCTGAGCGTATGCAGTTTTTGTAAATGTCATCTGTTCCCACCAGCACACGATGGCCTACTCTT
>JASPKP010000471.1:25000-30000 GCA_030674155.1 Stramonita haemastoma | reverse complement strand
CGACAACAAAATATATCTTATTCTGAAAGCTTTACACAAATATAAAGTGAGGCTACGCACAACCTCAGGCTGACTTGACGCCATGAATAGACAGAGTCGAAAAGATTTAGGCTGCCTACTACATTTTACAGGTATGCATTTCTGGCTAATATCCTCTAATACTGGACAGCATAACACAAAATGTGCTTCATCCTCAGGTGCTTGCTTACATAATGGACATAGTAACCTGGGGTCATCAACATCATGTTCTCTGTATCTGAACTTATGAACATTTAAATCTGATACACCAAGTCTAAACTTTGACATAATTCTTTTCAAATGAATGTCCATATCAAGCTTTAGATAAGGTTTGACATCATGTGTACCTATAAGTTGTCTATACATGTGACATGTTTCACTGGTTTGTATGTGATCACTCCATTGCTGCCATCGGCAATCAATCAATTGTTGCCTGAAAGTGTTTATAAATTTTCTACAATTTCCAACACCTTGATTAAACCAAACAAATCCAAAACCGAGTTCACATAAACAGGTACGTATTTGTGTAGCCCAGTTATTTTTCCCTTGGGCATCTAGATCATAAAGCATCTTATAAGATCTAAAAGGAAGTCTGTTCTCATCCATATGCAAAATCTTAATCCAGTATCTAACACACCTTACAGCAGCATTAACAGAGAGGGGGTATCTGTTAGTTTCATAATACACAAGATCGAAAGAGATCAAATCAAATCAAATCAAAATTTTATTTTCGGATGGTACACTGAGTAAGCAAAAAATTTGCTTTTTTCATCAAGCCATCTATCAAAAAAATATTTTAAAATTTAAAATTTAAAAAAAAGAAAAGAAAATAACCTGCATGCACACAAGAAAACCCCCCAGCAAAAACAAAAACAAAAACTAAAATCCACTTGAACAAAAATCAGACTAACAAAAATGAAACAGCAAGAAAACAAGCAAATTAACCAAGAAAACCCCACCAAAAACTATATAGTTACAACATTATTACAATCTTTAACGAGAAAATAAGACTCAAAATGAACTTTAAAAAATACAATGAAAAGAACAATAACAACAATAGTGAAAATAATAATGATAGAAGAAAATGAGAGAAAAAGAAGGAGGATTAGAGAAAGACATTAAGGATCTAGAAAATAACACACCTATAAATGACGAGGATGTTAAACTTCTGAAAGAAAAGAAAGAGAAATTGTGTGAAATTAGAAAGAAGAAGATGGATGGAATCATTCTTCGATCCAATGCTAGGTGGGTCGCACAAGGGGAAAAAATAAATAAGTATTTCTGTTCCCTAGAGAAAAGACATTTTGTTAGCAAACAGATGAGCAAACTGATAACTGATGATGGTAAAGTATTATACGAGACAGAAGATATATTACAAGAGACGAAAAAATTCTACCAAGCACTGTATACAAAAAGAGGGCAGATGAGATAAACTTAGAACACTATGTGCATAGCCTACCTAGATTAACCCAGCAAGAATCAGATAACATAGAAGGACAAATAACATTAGAGTAAGCATCTACAGCTTTGAAAAATATGAAAAATGATAAAGCACCAGGCACGGATGAAATCACAGTTATTTTTCTAAAATTCTTTTGGAGACAGATAGGCCCGTTTGTCACTCGTTCCTTAAATAAAGGCCTTCTTAAAGGTGAAATGTCAATAACTCAGAAAGAAGGTGTTGTAATTTGCTTGCCAAAGCAAGGTAAACCAAGAGAGTATCTCAAGAACTGGAGACCAATAACCCTTTTGAATACAGTCTATAAAATAGGATCAGCATGTGTGGCAAACAGAATTAAATCAGTACTACCCAAACTAATAAATGAATACCAAACGGGGTTTATACAAGGTAGATACATAGGAGATGACATAAGAATTATTTACGATATAATGAAGTACTTAGAAGATAAAAATCGTCCTGGTCTGCTTGTATCAATAGATTTTGAGAAAGCATTTGATTCGCTGGGCTGGTCTTACATGCACAGAGTACAAAGAACTGTGGGTTTTGGAGAAACAGTGTGTAAATGGATATCTGCATTTTACCAGAATATAAAAGCATTTGTCTTAGTGAATGGAAAACTATCTGGGAGTATCAAAATAGAGAGGGGCTGTAGACAAGGAGACCCCATTTCTCCTTATTTGTTTGTTTTATGTGCAGAAGTGCTGGCATGCAAAATAAGAGAAAATGAGAACATTAAGGGAATTGAAATATTAGATACTGATTTTAAAATTAGCCAGTTTGCTGACGATACATCGTTTACACTGAAAGGAGATCAGCGATCATATGAACAAGTCTTTGAAACATTAAAACAATTTGAACATATTTCAGGGCTAAAAGTAAACTATGATAAAACTTTTAACGTATGGCTAGGAAGCAAGAAAACGTCAAACGTTAAATACCTAAATTATTTAAAGATGGAATGGAATCCTGCTAAGTTTAAAATGCTGGGACTCTGGTTTGTGAGTGACCTTTCAATGATACCCGAAATAAATATAGCTGACAAGTTTCAAGAAATTAGAAAGTTATTCAAGATCTGGTTGCAAAGAACGATAACCCCATTAGGTCGGGTAGCAGTGCTAAAATCATTAATCCTGTCTAAACTAATATATCTATGGATATTATTACCAAATCCACCACAAAAGCAAGTTATAGAACTTCAAAAAATGTGCTATGAGTTTATTTGGGACAAAAAGCCGGATAAAATAAAAAGAAAGTATTCATCACATAACATTGAACAAGGAGGTATAAGTATTCCTAATATTGAAATGTATATCTATGCGCTAAAACTTACTTGGATTAGAAAAATGTGTGCTCAGTCTCCAAAATGGGTAAAAATTTTACAATCTGTATGCCCAGAAATAGAATTGCTGCATTCCTGGGGCCCAAAGTATTTTGAGAGATGTAAATTCAATCAGTTTTGGGAAGATGTTTTTACTGCATACTCAAGATTTTGTTCTCAGGTACAACTAAATAAAAGCTGCGAATTGTTAGCTGAACCATTATTCTTCAATGAGAAATTCAAGATTGCCACAAAAACTTTCTTTTTTTAAGAAATGGGCAGACAACGGTGTATTTCTAGTAAAGCATTTAGTAGATAAAGAAGGCGAGTTCTTAAGTCATCAGTCTTTTGTATACAAAACGGGAATCAAAATTAATTTTCTGGAATACATTGGTTGTGTTCAATCAGTCAAGTGCTACAAAAGACTGAGAAACATTGTCCTTGAAGACAATCTTAGTGATTCGCCAACAAGAGCTGTACAGCTCATAACTAGTGCCCCAAGGGGTTCCAAGGCTTATTATTCTATTTTGTTAGAGGAAATAGAAATACTGGACATTAAACCCTTTGTGCACTGGGAGAAAAAACTCCGCACTGCGATTGACTGGCATGCTGCCCTAAAAAAGATAAAAGGAATAAAAGAAATCAAATTGAAGTGGTTTCAGATCAAAATATGCTATAGAATATTGGTTACAAATAGTATTCTGATGAAGATGGGCATTACAGACGCTGACAGATGTAGTTTTTGCAACGAGGAAAAAGACACAATAGAACACTACTTATACTTCTGCCAGTACGCACAATCCTTTTGGTTTCAACTGGGAAATATTTTGAAAGAAAAATGCGATAATTGTCACAGACTGTCTTTTAATTGTGAATTAATACTTTTTGGTACAACAGAGGATATCAAAACAGACAGAGTGACAGACTTGATCATTCTACTGGGAAAGCATTTTTTTATATAGAAATAGAATAAACAAAACGAAACCAGATGTTCAGGTTTTCTTGATTGAACTAAATCACAGATACAAGATGGAAAAGTACACATATCAATTAGAAATGAACTACTTTAATTTTCAAAAGATGTGGCTTCCATATATTGGATTACTAAATCAGTGAAAAAACATTGGTGGAGTTCATCAAAACTTGCTATATCATGGGTTTTTTTGTGTTTTTTTTGCCAGGCACTGCTTTTGCTTATTTGTTTTTTTCTAACTGAAAAATAGCATGAACAATTTTGAAGACAAAGTGACCGCTGCCTTTGAAAGGGACAACGGACTTGGAGTTATCATTATTATAATTTTTAACAGACATGGAGTTGTTTGTCAGCTGTATTTTTGCAATTGCACGATCACTGTTACATGTGCATATTCCCTTGTGTTTGTATTTATAAACTCATGTATACACTACAAAAAGAGCATATGTTTTGTATTGCATTAGCCTGCAGTCTTGTCTATAGAAACATTAGCTTTTGCAACTCTTGTTTTAGAAGGGTGATGTAAAACTCGTGTTTAAATATGTTATAACGTTTGTTAAGTGAGGATGATGTTAACAATGTTTACAGGTGATGCTCAATAAGCTGCTGATGGCTGTGCGTATGCGTCGGTTTAGGGTGTGTGTGTGTGTGTGGGGGGGGGGGGGTGCGTGGGTGTGTGTGTGTGCGTGTGTGTGTGTGTGTGTGTGTGTGCGTGTGTGTGTGTGTGTGTCTGTGTCTCTGTGTGTGTCTGTGTCTGTGTGTCTGTGAATAAGCATGAATATATATTTCAAATCCTGTGACATTCACATGTTAACGTGAACTTGATCTCATGCTTTAGCATCATGCACATTCGCGTGTGTGTCATAGAAAAGCATTTTCATTTTTTTTATGTCAACGAGTAGAAAAAGCTTTTTTTCTTTTTTATTTTATTGATTGAAACAAAGTATATGCATTTATATTTTTTTTCTATTTTTGATTGAAAAAATCATTCCATGATGATAAAAAATTTCTCCTTATTTGCTTACAGTATGCATATTATGTTAGTTTGAATAAAAACATTAAAAAATAATAATAATAATAATAATGATGATGATAATGTACTGTAAGACTCGCTCTTTCACGTAGGCTACACACACACATACACACACGCGCGCGCGCGCGCGCGCGCGCATACGCACCTCACTCACTCACGCACATACATATCGAACACACACACACACACACACACA
>JASPKP010000471.1:0-20000 GCA_030674155.1 Stramonita haemastoma | reverse complement strand
TTCCAAGACATATATCAAATCAGAGACCCCAACGAAGCTGCAGAATTCTGGATTACCACATTTATTTCAGTGTATGATAGGCATGCCCCTTTCATCAAAAAAAGAGTTAAAGAAAAAATTAAACCTCCTTGGATAACAAAAGATATAGAGTCTGAAATGCGCTTAAGAGACTATTTGAAAACCCATGGTACAAAAGAAGAATTTAAAATACAAAGAAAAAAGTAACTTCACTAAAACGCAGATCAAAACGTGATTACTTTCAAAAACTATTAATCACAACTACTGACTCTCGCCAGGTATGGAAAGCCATCAATATTTTATGTAATAGACCTATATCAAAAAGCCAAAAGACAGTTAAAGACATAACAGCTGATGAACTGAACACCCATTTCTCAAACATTGCTACTAAAGTCATATCATGTGATAAGTCAAATGAAAATGATCTCCAATACTTAGAACAATATATTGCATTAAAAGAAATTAAATTCCCGTTTGAATTATTGCCAATGACAATTAAAGATGTGTTGGAAAGTCTATCTCTCCAAAACAATTCCACAACACGTGACCTTGACAATCTGGATGGAAAAATATTGAAACTTTCTGGTCCTATTATAGTTGAAACATTGACATATCTATATAATTTGTGCATAGATAAAAACAACTTTCCTCTGATATTTAAAAGAGCAAAAGTCATACCAGTCCACAAATCTGGAGATACTTCTTGTCCTTCAAATTACAGACCAATTTCAATCCTATCGGTCTTATCTAAACCCATCGAAAAACATATCCAAAAATCTTTATATTCCTACTTTGCTAACAACAATCTAATAAATGAAGATCAGTCAGGCTTTCGTAAAAACTATTCTTGTCATACAGCTCTAACTCAACTAACAGACAGTCTCTTACACAACATAAATAAAAATAACTATACAGGCCTAATTTTTGTTGACTTTGAAAAAGCATTTGATGTAATTAATCACTCCTTGCTAGTACGTAAACTTCACCTATATAAACTAACACCTGAAATAATCAATCTTTTAAAGAGTTTTTTGTTAGATAGACAGCAGCTGGTAACTGCAAATAATCAAACATCAGAATTAGTATCTATTAAATATGGAGTACCACAAGGATCAATATTGGGTCCTCTTTTGTTCTCTATATATGTAAATGACTTACCCTTATTTTTAGATTGTAGTTGTGAAATGTTTGCTGATGACACATCTCTCTATTGTAGTGATACCGACCCCCATAGACTGACACTCAAACTTCAAAACAATATCAACAAATTGATTACTTGGACTCAATTAAACCATATGTCCTTAAATGCACAAAAAACTAAGAGTATGTACGTACTAGCAAGACAAAAGAGGCAAAAAATGAAAAGCAAATTTCAACCTCTGTTGATAGATCAAAAAATTATTGAAGAAGTTGACTCACACAAGATTCTGGGTGTAATTATCGACAAAAATCTTACTTGGACTGACCATGTGATGGCATTAGGAAAACGTCTTACAAACAAGGTACGCCAGCTATCAAAAATAAAACACTTTCTAGATGATCATTCACGCAAACTCTTTTTTTGTGGACACATCTTGCCTATAGTTGACTATGCCTCATCTCTTTGGGACAACTGCAGTGAAACTAATTTGAAATTCATTCATCGATTATATAAAAGAGCACTAAAACTTGTCCTATTAAAAGCAAGCTCCCTTACCATCAATGATTATAAGCAAACAAATATTCTTACATTCCAAAACAGGCTTTACTTTAATAAAGCTCTATTTGTACAAAAAGTTGTCAATGGAAATGCCCCTCCCAAGATCATCAATAGATTCAAAATTAATGAACACAGGCATAACCATCTACTAACATTTCCCAGACCCAGAAACAATCTTTACAAAACAAGCTTCCAATATTCAGGTAGTGATTTATGGAACAAGCTCCCAAAACATTTAAAATGCATCATAAATAAAAATCAGTTCAAAAATCAGTTGAAAAATCACTTAATGCGCTTATGCAAAAATGTTTAAGAACTAAACGTGAATCCAATCAACCATATTTAGAACAGACTAAAGATATTGGTACTCTCTGCTCACCCTGAAAAATCTTTCATGTGTGGTTTACTGTGACTCAAAAATCTACACCTTGCTTGCTATATATGTATGTGGAAGAGGAAAAGGAGGACAAAGATTTTTATTTATTTTTAAAATATAAAATAATTTATTTATGAACAGGATAGGGAATAAGAGATGTATGTAAACACATGCATATTTTGCAAATTCAAAAGGAGAAAATCAAACCACTGATTTGATGACTAGATGGAGCTTTTTTTTTTTTTTTTTTTTTTTTTTTTTTTTCTTCCCAGTTTAAAAGTCTCAGTATAAATGTTTTTTAAAAAATTCTTTTATTATTTTTATTAATGGGACTATTAGCACTATTATATTCATATTATTTTGATTAGTGGATAAGGCCTTACTTTTTTGTTCTGAATGTTGTTGTTGTTGTTGTTGCGTGTGCGTGTGTGTTTGTTTTTGTTCATATATGTAGGGATTTTATTTATTAATATAATCATAAATCATTATCATAATTCTTCTGTTTGCTGCTTGTGTTTTCCTCCTTCCTCCTTGATACTCCCCTTCCCATCTGTTCCACCCCCCTCCCAATTTTATAGGGTTTTTTGTGCTTTTTTGTTTTTTGCTTTTGTTTTGTTTTGGATTTTTGTTTCTCTTGTTTGTTTGGTTTTTCCTTGCTTTTGATTGCTTGTTATTTTTTGTTTGTTGGTATGTTTATTAGTGTATATGTTATTTCCTCTCAGTGGAGATGGGTATTATCATATGGTATTGTTGCATTTTTGTTGTTGTTGTTGTTGTTGTTTTGTTTTTTTCTTTTTCTTCCTCTCTATATATAAATATGAACTGAAGAATGGAGGTATTGTAATTTGACATAAGTTGCTTATTGACATTTCAAGGATTTTTTTTCTTAAGTCTTAAATAATGGTTGGTGACATTGAAACTGATGTAAGCTGTTGTTTGATATTATTTGAATTTTTTTAAAAACCTTAAATGTGTGCATGTGTGTACGTTGTTTATGTTATTTCCACTCAGTGGTGATGGATATTATCATATGGTATTGTTGCTTTTGTTGACTTTTCTTTTCTTCCTCCTAACATATAATCCGTGTGGATTGGGTTTTTTTGTTGTTGTTTTGATTTGTTTGTTTGTTTGTTTGTCTTTGTCAGTTTGTCTTTGTCAGTTTGTTTTTTTGTGGTTTTTTTTTTTGGTATTCTGTTGTGTTTTTTTTGGTGGTGTGTGTGTGTGTGTGTGTGTGTGTGTGTGTGTGTGTGTGTGTGTGTGTGTGTGTGTTTTCCCTTTCTTTTTTCTTTTGTTTGATTGTATGTTTGTTAGCGTATATCTGTTATTTCCTCTCAGTGGTGATGGATATTACTATAAGGTATTGTTGCGTTTGTTGTTTTTTCCTTATCTCCTTTTTAAAGATATAAAGTATGTACTGAAGTATAGAGATATTTGATTCTGACATAAATTGTTTATTGACATTTTATGGATTCTTTTTTTTAAAAGTCTTAAATAATGGTTTTTGGTTACATTGTATCTGATATAAGCATGTGTGTGTGTGGTGTGTGTGTGTGTGTGTGTGTGTGTGTGTGTGTGTGTGTGTGTGTGTATGTGTGTGTGTGTTGTGTGTAGGTGTGTGTGTGTGTAGGTGTGTGTGTGTGTGTGTGTGTGTGTGTGTGTGTGTGTGTGTGTGTGTGTGTGTGTGTGTGTGTGTGTGTGCGTGCGTATGAATTTTGAGTGGGAGTGTGGGGTTTTTTTGTGTGTTTTTTTTTCGTGTGTGTGTGTGGGTGTGTGTGTTTTTGTTTGTTTTTTCTCCTCTTATGGTTGTTTAGTTGATATTGTTGCTTGTTTTATCTATAGACATATTCTATTTTAAGGTTGTTGAAATCATGTTAGCTAATTAATGTTGGTGAAATGTTTGTTTTTGTTTTATTTGTTTCTTTGTTTGTTCTTTCCCCTTTTCTTTCTTTGTTGGTTTTATTGTTTTGCTAGGGATTTTCTGCTTTGATTTTTGTTGGGTTTTTTGTGTTGCTTTATTTTGTTTTTTGCAGTTGTTTTGATTTTGTTTTTCTTTTCTTTAGATAGATGGCTTGATGGAAAAAAGCAAATCGATGCTTACTCAATGTACCATCTGGAAATAAAAATTTGATTGATTGATTGATTGATTGATTGATAGGACTGCAATGCAAGGACTGCTTGCTATCTGCTCATTGCTGTCTGACTGGTCTAAGGGAAACAACCACTCTTTGTAACTATACAGCACAGGATACAGTCGGGTCACCTCCCTTGTTCAACCCCCACATCTCCAACGGTCACCGACAGTGTGTCATCTCACAACAAACATGTAATGCATGACAATAATAATTCAGTAGAAGCAAGCAACACACACACCACACACACACACACACACACACACACACACACACACACACACACACGCACGCGTGAACGCGTGCGCACACACACACAAGCGCGTACACATACACACGTACAAACACGCATATACAAGCACACATGTACACACATACGACACGGACACAAACACAACATCCACGCCCACTGCCAAACCACACCACATTCACTGCACACCCACACCACATCATGTACACCACATCCACCACAGCAAAACTACCCATCCTTCAAAACCACGTTTTTACCACATCACCGACACATCACCACATCATCCTTATCACAAACCTCCATCCCTCAGCACATCGGGAAAAAAAACACTACACATCACAGGACCACATCACTTTTTCAACATCAAAACACATCACACACACCACACCAACACACCACACCACACCACACACCACATCACACACCAAGTCACACACCACATCACACCAGACACCACATCACACCAGACACACATCACACCAGACACCACATCACGTCACACACATCACACAATCACATCAGACACCACATCAGACACACCACACCACACACATCACGCCACACCTACATCACACACCACATCACACATCACACACACCACATAACATAACACATAACCTAAATCACCCACACCAAACAATACACCCCATCCACACAACATCCACACCACCCATACTTCCCCACACCACCTCACCCACATCACACCCATACCACCCACACCACATGACCCACACCCCATAACCCACAGCTTCACACCACACCACACACACGTACACACACTCACTAGGACTGCAATCCCAAGGACTGCTTGCTATCTGCTCATTGCTGTCTGACTGGTCTAAGGGAAACAACCACTCTTTGAACTATACAGCACAGGATACAGTCGGGTCACCTCCCTTGTTCAACCCCCAAACCTGTTACAGTCACGACAGTGTGCCATCTCACAACAAACATGTAATGCATGACAATAATAATTCAGTAGAAGCAATACACACACACACACAACACACACACCACACACACACACACACACACACACACACACACACACACACACGCAGGCGCGCGCGCACACACACACACTCACAACCGCGTACACATACACACGTACAAACATGCATATACAAGCACACATGTACACACATTCAACACGGACACAAACACAACATCCACCCCCACTGCCAAACCACACCACATTCACTGCACACCCACAGCACACCACATCACACCACATCACACACACCACACCACATCATGTACACCACAACCACCACAGCAAAAACCACATCCTTCACAAACCACACCCACAGAACTCACGTGGAAAACACCAACACCACACATCACGTGCACCACACATCCCCCTTACTACCATGACCACATCACCACATCACCTTTACACACCTTCACCACATCACATCTCTTTTACCTCATCACCACATACCTTTTCACAACACCTTCACCACATCACCTTATCGCTTTTACCTCATCACCACATCACGCCTGTACCACATCGCATCACCTTTACCCATCACATCGCCCATAGATCACATTGCCTTACCACATCACCACATCACCCACAACTTCACATCACATTGACACACATCTCCATTATCACATCACCCTTGCCACATCACACATCACCCTTACCACATCACCGCACCACCTTGCCACATCGTAACATCAGCAACTCACCTTACCATATCTCCACACAACCATTGCCACATCGTTTTTACCACACATCACCACACCACCCTTGCCACATCGTAACATCACCAACTCACCCTTTCCATATCTCCACACAACCCTTGCCACATCGCTTTTACCACATCACTGACACATCACCACATCATCCTTATCACAAACCTCCACCCCCAGCACATCGAAAACAAAACACCACATCAAATCACAGAACCACATCGCTTTTCAACATCAAAACATTATATCACAAACACCACATCACACACACCACAATCACATCACACACAATCACACCACACATCATACCGCATCACACACCACATCACACCACATCACAACAAATAAACTACATCATCCACACAAAATACACCCCACCCACACAGCATCCACACCACCCATACTCCCCCCACACCACCTCACCCACATCACACCCACACCACCTACACCACCCACACCACATGACCCACACCACCAAAACCACATGACCCACAGCTTCACACCACACACACGTACACACACTCACTAGGACTGCAATGCAAGGACTGCTTGCTATCTGCTCATTGCTGTCTGACTGGTCTAAGGGAAACAACCACTCTTTGTAACTATACAGCACAGGATACAGTCAGGTCACCTCCCTTGTTTAACACCCACATCTGTAACGGTCACTACAGTGTGTCATCTCACAACAAACAGGTAATGCATGACAATAATTATGTGGGAGTACGCACACACACAACAACACACACACACACACACACACACACACACACACACAGGCGCACGCGCGCGCCCACACACACAAACGCGTACACATACACATGTACAAACACGCATATACAAGCACACATGTACACACATTCGACACGGACACAAACAACATCCACCCCCACTGCCAAACCACACCACATTCACTGCACACCCACAGCACACCACATCACCCACACCACACCACATCATGTACACCACATCCAAGTGCGATGTGGTGTGTGTGGTGTGATGTGTGTGCGATGTGGTGTGATATGTGCGATGTGGTGTTTGCGATGTGTGTGTGTGACGTGGTGTGTGTGATGCGATGTGGTGTGTGGTGGATGTGTGAAGCTGTGGGTCATGTGGTTTTGGTGGTGTGTGATGTGGTTTGTGGTGTGGTGTGGTGTAGTGTGTGTGTGATGTGGGTGTGTGTATGTGATGCGGTGTGATGTGATGCGGTGTGATGTGTGGTGTGTGTGATGTGAGTGGTTTGTATGTGATGTGGTGTGTGATGTGTGCGATGTGTGTGATGTGATGTTTTATGTGGAAAAGCGATGTGGTCCTGTGATGTGATGTGGTAGATGTTTTGTTTTCGGTGCGGTGAGGGATGGAGGTTTGTGATATGGGTGATGTGGTGATGGTCAGTGATGTGGTAACAGCGATGTGGCAAGGGTTGTGTGGAGATATGGTAAGGTGAGTTGGTGATGTGGCGATGTGGCACGGGTGTGTGTGATGTCAGGATGATGTGGAAAGGTGATGTGGTGATGTGGCAAGGGTGATGTGATAACATAGTGGTGTGTAATATGTGGTGTGTGTGTATGTGGTGATGTGGCAAGGGTGATGTGATAACATATGTGGTGTGTTGATGTGATGTGGTTAAGCGGTGGGTGATGTGATGTGGTACAGGCAATGTGATCCATGGACGATGTGATGTGGTAGAGGTGATGCGATGTGGTATAGACGTGATGTGACGAGGTAAAAGAGAAATGGTGATGTGGTGAAGGTGTGAAAAGGTATGTGGTGATGAGGTAAAAGACATGTGATGTGGTGAGGTGTGGAAAGGTGATGTGGTGATGTGGTAATGGTAGTAAGGGGGATGTATGGTACACGTGATGTGTAGTGTCGGTGTTCTCGTGCGAGTTCTGCGGGTGTGGTTTGTGTAGGATGGGTGTTTTGCTGTGGTGGATGTGGTGTACATGATGTGGTGTGGTGTGGGTGATGTGGTGTGGTGTGGGTGATGTGGTGTGGTGTGGGTGTGCAGTGAATGTGGTGTGGTTTGGCAGTGGGGGTGGATGTTTGTGTCCGTGTCGAATGTGTGTACATGTGTGCTTGTATATGCGTGTTTGTACGTGTGTGTGTGTGTGTGTGTGTGTGTGTGTGTGTGTGTGTGTGTGTGTGTGTGTGTGTGTGTGTGTGTGTGTGTGTATCGTGCGCGCGCGTGTGCCTCTGTGTGTGTGTGTGTGTGTGTGTGTGTGTTGTGTGTGTGTGTGGTGTGTGTGTGTGTGTGTGTGTGTGTGTGTTGCTTCTACTGAATTATTATTGTCATGCATTACATGTTTGTTGTGAGATGGCACACTGTCAGTGACCGTTACAGATTTGGGTTTTGTACAAGGGAGGTGACCTGACTGTATCCTATGCTGTATAGTTACAAAGAGTGGTTGTTTCCTTAGACCAGTCAGACAGCAATGAGCAGATAGCAAGCAGTCCTTGCATTGCAGTCCTAGTGAGTGTGTGTACGTGTGTATGTGGTGTGGTGTGAAGATGTGGGTCATGTGGTTTTGGTGGTGTGGGTGATGTGTGGGTGATGTGGGTGATGTGGGTGATGTGGGGGTGATGTGGGTGGTGTGGGTGTTGTGTGGGTGACGTGGTGTTGTGGAAGTATGGGTGGTGTGGATGTTGTGTGGGTGGGGTGTATTGTTTGGTTGTGGGTGATGTAGGTTATGTGTGATTGTGGTGTGTGTGATGTAATGTGGTGTGTATGCTGTGGTGTGTGTAATGTGGTGTGTGGTTGTGATGCGGCTTGTGTGATGTGGTGTGATGTGTGTGATGGGTGTGGTGTGGTGTTGTGTGATTGGTGTGTGGTGTGTGGTGTGTGTTGTGATGTGGCGTAAGTGATGTGATGTGATGTGTGTGGTGTGATATGGTGTCTGTGATGTGGTGTGTGATGTTATGTTTTGATGTGGAAAAGTGATGTGGTCCTGTTTTGGATGTGCTGAGGGATGGAGATTTGTGATAAGGATGATGTGGTGATGTGTCCGTGATGTGGTAACAGCGATTGTGGTAATGGTTGTGTGGAGATGTGGTAAGGGTGTGGAAAAGTGATGTGATGCGGCAAGTTTGATGTGGTGATGTGGAAAGTAGATGTGGTGATCTGGCAATGGTTGTGTGATGTGGTAGTGGTTGTGTGGATAGGTGATGTGGTAGGGGTGATTTGCTAACATGTGTCAATGTCATGTAAGGCAATGTGATCTATGGGCGATGTGGTGAGGTGGTAAAGGTAATGCGATGTGGTACAGATGTGATGTGACGGGGTAAAAGCGATATGGTGATGTGGTGAAGGTGTGTAAAGGTGATGTGGTGATGTGGTCATGGTAGTAAGGGGGATATATAGTCCACGTGATGTGTGGTGTTGGTGTTTCCACATGAGTTCTGCAGGTGTGGTTTGTGAAGGATGGGTGATTTGCTGTGGTGGGTGTGGTGTACATGATGTGGTGTGGTGTGGGTAATGTGGTGTGCTGTGGGTGTGCAGTGAATGTGGGTGGTGTGGTTTGGCAGTGGGGGTGGATGTTGTTTGTGTCCGTGTTGAATGTGTGTACATGTGTGCTTGTATATGCGTGTTTTGTACGTTGGTGTGTGTGTGTGCGCTTGTGTGCGTGTGCGCGCGCCTGCGCGGGCTGTGTGTGTGTGTGTGTGTGTGTGATGTGTGTGCGTGCGTGCGTGTGTGTGTGTGTGTGTGTGTTGTGTGTGTGTGTGTGTGTGTGTGTGTGTGTGTTGTTTCTACTGAATTATTATTGTCATGCATTACATGTTTGTTGTGAGATGACACACTGTCAGTGACCGTTACAGATGAGGGGGTTGAGCAAGGGAGGTGACCCGACTGTATCCTCTGCTGTATAGTTACAAAGAGTGGTTGTTTCCCTTAGACCAGTCAGACAGCAATGAGCAGATAGCAAGCAGTCCTTGCATTGCAGTCCTAGCGAGTGTGTGTTACGTGTGTGTGGTGTGGTGTGGTGTGGTGTGGTGTGGTGTGGTGTGGTGTGAAGCTGTGGGTGATGTGGTTTTGGTGGTGTGGGTCATGTGGTGTGTGGTGTGGGTGGTGTGGGTGTGATGTTGGTGAGGTGGTGTGGAGGAAGTATGGGTGGTGTGGATGTTGTGTGGATGGGGTGTATTGTTTGGTGTGTGATGTGGTGCGAAATGTGATGAGTGTGAAATGTGATGTGTGTGATGTGAAGTAGTGTGTGGGTGGTGTGTGATGTGATTTCTTGTGGTGTGTGATGTGGGAAAGCGATGTGGTCCAATGATGTGATGTTTTCTTGAAGGTTTGTGATAAGGATGATGTGGTGACGTGTCGGTGTTGTGGTAAAATCGATGTGGCAAGGGTTTTGTGGAGATATGGTAACGTGAGTTGGTGATGTGGCGATGTGGCAAGGGGTGTGGTGATGTGGTAAGGGTGAGTGTAATGGGTATTGGTGATGTGGCAAGGGCTGATGTGATAACCATGTAGTGTGTGGTGATTACGGTGGGTGATTGTGTGGTAAGGCAATGTGATCTATGGGCGAGTTGTGATGTGGTAAGGTGATGCTGATGTGGTATAGACGTGATGTGACGAGGTAAAAGAGAAATGGATGTGGTGAAGGTTGTGAAAAGGTATGTGGTGATGAGGTAAAAGAGATGTGATGTGGTGAAGGTGTGGAAATGTGATGTGGTGATGTGGTAATGGTAGTAAGGGGGATGTATGGTACACGTGATGTGTAGTGTCGGTGTTCTCGTGTGAGTTCTGCGGGTGTGGTTTGTGTAGGATGGGTGTTTTGCTGTGGTGGATGTGGTGTACATGATGTGGTGTTGTGTGGGTGATGTGGTGTGGTGTGTGGTGTGCAGTGAATGTGGTGTGGTTTGGCAGTGGGGGTGGATGTGTGTTTGTGTCCGTGTCGAATGTGTGTACATGTGTGCTTGTATATGCTGTTTGTACTGTGTATGTGTACGCGTTTGGTGTGTGTGGCTGTGTGTCTGGTGTGTGTGTGTGTGTGTGTGTTACGTGGCGCGTGTTGGTGTGTGTGTGTGTGTGTGTGTGTGTGTGTGTGTGTGTGTAGTTGCTGCTACGAATTATTATTGTCATGCATTACATGTTTGTTGTGAGATGACACACTGTCAGTGACCGTTACAGATTTGGGGGTTGAACAAGGGAGGTGACCAGAATGTATCCTGTGCTGTTTAGTTACAAAGAGTGGTTGTTTCCCTTAGACCAGTCAGACAGCAATGAGCAGACAGCAAGCAGTCCTTGCATTGCAGTCCTAGTGAGGTGTGTAGTGTGTAGTTGTGTGTAGTGTGTGTCATGGGTTTGGTGGTGTGGGTGATGTGTGGGTGATGTGGGTGGTGTGGGTATGTGGGGTCATGTGGGTGGGTGTGTGTGATGAGGTGGTGTTGTGGAAGTATGGGTGGTGTGGATGTTGTGTGGGTGGGGTGCATTGTTTGATGTGGGTGATGTAGGTTATGTGATGTGATGTGTGCGTGTGTGATGTGTGGTGTGTGATGTGGTGTGTGATGTGTGTGTTGTGTGGTTGTGATGTGGCGTGTCGGTGATTGTTGTGTGATTGTGTGATGTGGTTGTGGTGTTGTGTGCGATGTGGTGTGTGATGTGTGTGTGGTGGTGTGGCGTGGTGATGTATGATTGTGGTGTGAGTGTGCTGTGATGTGGTGGGTGATGTGTTTTGAGTGGAAGCGTGGTCGTTTTGGATGTGCTGGGGATGAGTTTGTGATGGTGATGTGATGTGTCGTATGTGGTAACGTCGATGTGGCAATGTTAGTGTGGATGTGTGAGTGTGGAAGTGATGTGTGATGTGAAGTATGTGTGTGATGTGGAGTGTGTGATGTGGTGTGTGTCAATGTGTTGTGTGATGTGGTAAGTGTGATGTGGTAGTGGTTGTGTGGAAAGGTGATGTGGTAGGGGTGATTTGCTAACATGTGGTGTCAATGTCATGTGGTGAGGTGGTGGATGATGTGGTGGTGGTAAGGCAATGTGATCTATGGGCGATGGTGATGTGGTAAAGGTAATGCGATGTGGTACAGATGTGATGTGACGGGGTAAAAGCGATATGGTGATGTGGTGAAGGTGTGTAAAGGTGATGTGGTGATGTGGTGATGGTAGTAAGGGGGATGTATAGTCCACGTGATGTGTGGTGTTGGTGTTTCCACATGAGTTCTGCAGGTGTGGTTTGTGAAGGATGGGTGATTTGCTGTGGTGGATGTGGTGTACATGATGTGTGGTGTGGGTGATGTGGTGTGCTGTGGGTGTGCAGTGAATGTGGTGTGGTTGGGCAGTGGGGGTGGATGTGTTTGTGTCCGTGTTGAATGTGTGTACATGTGTGCTTGTATATGCGTGTTTGTACGTGTGTGTGGATGCGCTTGTGTGCGTGTGCGCGCGCCTGCGCGGGCGTGTGTGTGGTGTGTGTGTGTGTGTGTGTGTGTGTGTGTGTGTTTTGTTTGCTTGCTACTGAATTATTATTGTCATGCATTACATGTTTGTTGTGAGATGACACACTGTCAGTGACCGTTACAGATTTTGGGGGTTGAACAAGGGAGGTGACCTGACTGTATCCTGTGCTGTATAGTTACAAAGAGTGGTTGTTTCCCTTAGACCAGTCAGACAGCAATGAGCAGACAGCAAGCAGTCCTTGCATTGCAGTCCTAGTGAGTGTGTGTACGTGTGTGTGGGTGTGGTGTGGTGTGGTGTGTGTGGTGTGGTGTGGTGGTGTGGGTCATGTGGGTCATGTGGTGTGGGTGTGATGTGCCTGAGGTGGTGTTGTGGAAGTATGGGTGGTGTGGATGTTGTGTGGGTGGGTTGTATTGTTTGGTGTGGGTGATGTAGGTTATGTGATGTGATGTCGCGTGTGTGATGTGGTGTGTGATTGTGATGTGATGTGTGTGCGATACGGTGTGTTTGATTTGTGATGTGGTTGTGACGTTATGTGCGATGTGGTGTGTGATGTGGTGTGTGTGTGTGATGTGGTGTGTGTGTTATGTGGTGTGTGATGTGGTGGGTGTGTGATGTGGTGGGGTGTGTGTGGTGTGTGGTGTGTGGTGTGGTGTAGTGTGTGTATGTGATGTGTGATGTGGTGTGTGATGTAATATAGTGTGGATGTGGTGTTGGATGTGGTGTGTGATGTGTGTCTGATGTGGCGTGTGATGTGGTGTATGTAATGTTTGATGTGGAAAAGCGATGTGGTCCTGTGATGTGATTGTTTTTTTTTAGGATGTGCTGAGGTACGGAGGTTATACGGATGATATGGTGATGTGTCGGTGATGTGGTAAAAGCGATGTGGCAAGGGTTGTGTGGAGATATGGTAAGGTGAGTTGATGTTACGATGTGGAAAGATGATGTGGTGATGTGGGAAGGGTGATGTGATAACACATGTGGTGTGTTGATGTGATGTGGTGAAGTGGTTGATGATGTGGTGATGTGGTAAGGCAATGTGATCTACGGGCGATGTGGTGATGTGGTAAAGGTGATGCGATGTGTAATGGGGTGATGTGGTGATGAGGTAAAAGCGATGTCGTGATGTGGTGAAGGTGTGGAAAGGTGATGCGGTGATGTGGTAATGGTAGTAAGGGGGATGTATGATGCACGTGATATGTGGTGTTGGTGTTCTCGTGTGAGTTGATGTGTGATGGGTGTTTTGCTGTTGTCGGTGTGGTGTACATGATGTGGTGATGTGGTGTGATGTGGGTGTGCAGTGAATGTGGTGTGGTTTGGCAGTGGGGGTGGATGTTGTGTTTGTGTCCATGTCGAATGTGTACATGTGTGCTTGTATATGCGTGTTTGTACGTGTGTATGTGTACGCGCTTGTGTGTGCGCACGTACACGCGCCTGTGTGTGTGTGGGAGGGTGTACACCACTTGCTTCTACTGAATTATTATTGTCATGCATTACATGTTTGTTGTGAGATGACACACTGTCAGTGACCGTTATAGATGTGGGGGTTGAGCAAGGGAGGTGACCGACTGTATCGTGTGCTGTATAGTTACAAAGAGTGGTTGTTTCCCTTAGACCAGTCAGACAGCAATGAGCAGATAGCAAGCAGTCCTTGCATTGCAGTCCTAGTGAGTGTGTGTACGCGTGTGTGTGGTGTGGTGTGAAGCTGTGGGTTATGGGGTGTGGGTGGTGTGGGTCATGTGGTGGTGTGGGTGGTCTGTGAGTGTAGGTGATGTGGGTGTGATGTGGGTCATGTGGTGTGGGGTTGATGTGGGTGGTTAGGATGCAGTGTGGGTGAGGCGTATTTTGTGGTGTAGGTGATGTGTAATGTGACGTGGTGTGTGTGATGCAGTTTGTGATGTGTATGTGATGTAATGATGATGCGATAAGTATAGTGCTGTGATGTGGTACGGGCAATGTGGTGCTGTGATGTGTTTTGTTTTCGATGTGGTGGCGGAGGTTTGTTATAAGGGTGATGTTGTTGGTGTGGTGGGTGGGTGTGTAAAAAATGTGGAGTGTGGTGATGTGTAAAGGCAATGTGTTGATGTGGTACGGTGATTTGGTGATGTGGTAAAGGCAATGTGTTGATGTGGTATGGTGATTTGGTGATGTGTAAAGGCAATGTGTTGATGTGGTATGGTGATTTGGTGATGTAGTAAAGGCGATGTGGGTGATGTGGTAAAGGCGCTGTGGTGATTTGGTAAATACGATGGTGTGATGTGGTAACCGTGATTTGGTGATGTAGGTTGATGGGGTGATGGGGTGAGGGTAATGTGGTGATGTGGTGTGATTGATTTGGTGATGTTTGGGTGATGTGGTGTGATGTATGGGTGATGTGATGTGATAAGAGTGATGAGATGATGTGGCAATGTGGAAAGGGTGGTATGGTAATGGTGATGTATCAGCAATGTGGTGTGGATGGTATGGGAGATGTGTGATGTGGTGATGTGGTGGTTATGTGGTAATGGGGTATGGGTGATGTGGTAATGTTGTGATGTAAGGGTGATATCGTACTGCGGTGATGGGAATGTGGTTAGGGTGTCGTGGTAATGTGAACACATTTATTTGCTGATGTGGTAAGGGTGATGTGGCGATGTGATGTGGCAATGTGATTGTGGTAATGTGGTGCTGTGGTAAGGTGATGCAGTGATGTGGTAAGGGTGATATAAAGGTAATGTGATGTTGCAATGTGGTAATGTGGTGATGTAACGGAGATGTGGAAGTGCTGATGTGGTAAGGTGTGATGTGAGGGTGATGTGGTAAGGGTAATGTGGTGTGATGTGAAGGTAATGTGGTGAGGGTCATGATGTGGTAAGTGTGATGTGGTAAGAGTGATATGATGACAGAGAAAGAGTGAGAGCTGAAAGACAGGTTGGATTGACAGATGTAGACAGAAAAAAAACATGACAAGAAAACAGACAGACAGACAGACAGAGAGACAGACAGACAGATAGAGACAGACAGAAGAGACAGACAGATAGAGAGACAGACAGAGAGAGACAGAGAGACAGACAGACAGAGACAGATAGAGAGACAGATAGACAGACAGACAGAGACAGAAGAGACAGACAGAGACGACAGAGAGACAAGAGACAGACAGAAGAAGACAGGCAGACAGACAGCCAACTGACAGAGGGACCAAGAGAGAAACATCTCCACTATATCACAAGGTCTTCTCGCCCTCTGGTCATTGCTGCGTTAGCAGTGACAGGGGCAAACAACCTGGGTGACTAACTAGGAAGGCAGCAGCAGTTAAGTCCCTCTACAATACCCCTGGATGTATGTCATCCCAGAACAAATCAATGAAAATAATCATTCAGTGGTACAGACACATGCAAGCACTTACGCACGCGCGCACGCACACACAGACAGAACACACACGGCGCGCGTGCACACACACTCTCTCTATCATATCACCCTTACCACATCACCTTACCACACCACTATTACCATATCACCCTTACCAAATCACATCGACCTTACCATATCACCACATTACCCACACCACGTTACCAACGCTTCACGCTTACCACGTCGCCACATCACTGCACCACCTTTCCGCATCATCACATCCACTTTCCAACATCCCCTTGCCACATTACCACATCACCTTGACATCACTACATCGCCCTTGCCGATCACCACATCACCCTTCCGACATAACCGCATTACTATTTCCATATCACCATCGCCACATCAAAGGGAACACATTTCCAAATCACATCATCCTGACCACATCACCACATCACCCTTACCACACCATCACATCAACCTTACCACATTGCCACATCACCCTGTTCACATCATCACATAATAATCACATCACCCTTATATCACATCACCTTTACCACATAACCCCATTCCCAGCACCACATTCTGACATCATCCTTACCACATAACATCACATTACCACATCACCTTATCACCATTAACATATCACCACACCAACCCTATACATCAACACATCACCATACCACATCATTACATCTCGCTCACCACCACTCATATATACCTACACCACACTACACCACATCATATCGCATCACCTACACCACACCACATCACCTACACCATACTACAACATCTACACCACCCACATCACACAATACACCCCACCCACACTGCATCCACACCACCCATACCTCCCACACCAAGCAAACATCCACATCACCTACACCACCCACACCCTCCACACTACACCCACCACATGACCCACACCATACCCACGCATAACTATGACCCGCACCACACCAACTACATGACCCACACCACACCCACCCCATGACCCACACCACACCCACCACATTTCCCACACCCACCCCATGACCCACACCACCCACACCCTATGACACACACACCCACCCACATATGACCCACACCACACCCACCCCATGACCCACACCACCCCACCCCATGACCACACCACCCAACCCATGACACACCACACCCACATATGACCCACACCACCCACACCCATGACACACCACACCCACAATATGACCCACACCACACCCACCCCATGACCCACAGTTTCACACGCACGTACACACACACGTGTGTGCGCGCGCGCGTGTGTGTGTGTGGTGTGTGTGTGTGTGTGTGTGTGTGGGCACGCACCGACGCATGTGTGTGTGTGTGTCTGTGGCTGTACGTGCGTGCATTTCGCACATCTTGCAGGCGTGCGCGCTTGCATGCGTGGGTTTGTGTGCGCGCGTGTGTGACCGCGCCGGCGCGTGTGTGTGTGTGTGTGTGTGTGTGTGTGTGTGTGTGTGTGTGTGTGTGTGTGTGTGTGTGCGCGTGTGTGCGGTGACTAACTAGGAAGGCAGCAGCAGTAAAGTCCCTCTACAATGCTCCTGGACAGTATGTCATCCCATCACACACACACACACACACACACTAACACAACACACACTAACACTAACACACACACAACACACACAAGACGCGCCGCGCCCGCGCGCGCACGCATGCACGCACGCAAGGACACACGCAAAGGGGCACACGAACACACACACACAGCACATATGCACACACACGCAACGCAACACGCACGCACGCACGCACACACACACACACAGACACACACACACAGCACTCCCAACACAACACCATGATGCCCTCAGACGCAAAGGTGAACTCCAGAATGCAGAAAACCGACCAGAAGACAATTACACAACAGAAACAAAGAGAGGGATTAGAAAAGACGGAAATCCTACAGGCCATTTCCAGAAATGGGGATGTTAATGCTATATGCGCTCTCTCTCTTTCTCTCTTTCCTCTCTCTCTCTCTCTCTCTCTCTCTCTCTCTCTCTCTCTCTCTCACACACACTCACACACACACACACACACAGCACACGCGCACGCGCGCGCGCGCGCGCACGCGCGCACGCCACACACACACACACACACACCACAGCACCCGCCGCACGCGCAGCGCGCACACACACACACACACACACACACACACACACACACACAGCGAGAGAAAAAGAAGACGGGAAGGGAGGGAAGACAGACACAGACAGAGGCAGAGAGAAACAAACAGATGGACAGACAGACAGACAGGACGACGACGGACGGACGGACGGACGGACGGACGGACGGACGGACGGACGGACGGACGGACGGACGGACGACGACGAGACAGACAGACAGACAGACAGACAGACAGACAGACGGACGGATGGACGGACAGTGGTTCTGGAGTAAACACTGACCATGAATGCGCAGGGTCCATGATCAAATCTCGTCTGAAGCCGAACGTTGCCCCATCCAGGTATAGCTGTGGGCTGGGTTCCAGTCTCGCAGATGACACGAAAAACAGGAAACCTCTGTCAAGACACATTTAACGCACGTTAAAGAACCCAGGCAGCTAGCAGTTCTTATCAAATCTGTGTGGAAACACTAGCTACGACAGACGTCTGAATATTAGGTCAGCACAGACAGCTAAATTTCAGGCCAGCACACACAGCTAACTTTCAGATCAAAGACAGCTGATATCAGATCAAAACAGACAGCTGAATATCAGATCAACACAGACAGCTGAATATACAGATCAAACAGACAGCTGAATATCAGATCAAACAGACAGCTGAATATCAGATCAAACAGACAGCTGAATATCAGATCAACACAGACAGCTGAATATCAGATCAACACTGACAGCTGAATATCAGACCAACACAGACAGCTAAAACTTCAGATCAACACAGACAGCTGAATATCAGATCAACACTGACAGCTGAATATCAGATCAACACTGACAGCTGAATATCAGATCAACACAGACAGCTCAATAATTAGATCAGACAGACAGCTCAATATCAGACCAACACAGACAGCTACTCAGATCAAAGCAGTATATCAGATCAACACGACAGCTGAATATCAGATCACACATGACAGCTGAATATCAGATCAACACTGACAGTCAATATCAGATCAACACTGACAGCTAAACTTCAGATCAACACAGACAGCTCAATATCAGATCAACACAGACAGCTCAATAATTACATCAACACAGACAGCTCAATATCAGATCAGCAGACAGCTCAATTTCAGATCAACACAGGCAGCTCAATATCAGATCAACACAGACAGCTAAACTTCAGATCAACACAGCTAAACTTCAGATCAACACAGACAGCTAAACTTCAGATCAACACAGACAGCTCAATATCAGATCAACACAGACAGCTCAAAGACAATACCAGCGGGTTTTTTTCCAACAATACTGATGTCATCCGTTCATATCGTAGGAATGGTCTACTCTCCCGAAAAGCAGAATGGGTTCTAATGTGCGCGCAAGACTGACGAAGACTGTGTTACAGGGGACAGTACAAATTCACACACCTGTCCACAAAAGATGAACAGATTTGACATCTACAGATTTAAAATCTTTCAGATAATTATTAAAATCAAATACCCCACCAGGGATGATGCTGGTGACGCAGCAGCAGCTGTCATCTGCCAGATATCCCCCAGGGGATGCCGAGAGGGCAGGGGAGAAATGGGGGGGGGGGGGGGGGGGCTCTCAGTATAACTAACATCCCCACCTTCTGGAAATTCTGTGCTATAAACTTCCTCTTTTCTGTCAGTCTCCTGGTTTCTGCCTTGTTCCTCTCTTCCTGCCCCCCCCCCCCCCCCCCCCCCTCGTCTATGTTCTGCCTTCTTGGCCCATTCTGCTGCCTTTTTTCCGCAAAAACTGACAGATTCTTTAAAAATCCTCCCTTATGCCGGAGTAGGATGCGCTGAGCCGGACTTGGCGGCTCTAATAAAAGGGCAGCATGACGCATTTTCGCTCATATAACACGCAGCAGTTGCTGATTGAAGAAGAAGAAGATCTACACCACACCACACCACACCACACCACACCACACCACACCACACCA
>JASPKP010004714.1:0-17140 GCA_030674155.1 Stramonita haemastoma | reverse complement strand
CATAAAAAACAGAAGTGTTGTCGGGAGTTATTAGAAAAATTGTATTATAATGAAATCATCTTAAGCCCAGTTATGTTGGGGTTTTAATTAGAAAAACTTTTACAATTTTTGTGTCATCTTCAGACAGTGAGGTAAAGAATTATTAGAGATATACCCCCTATAATGGGGGCCCATCTTCGCAGTGTTTTTAAAGGGAGTTATTAGAGAAATACTTTTTAATGTGTAATCTCCATAAACAGCCCTTTTGATTTTTTAAGTTATTAAAGAAATTTTTACTTCATCATCACACAACAAATTTTCCCCAAAGTGAAATTAAAGTTGCTCCCTCGGGGAAAAGTGCATCACCCCCAGTATTTTTCTGTCTGTCACTTTTTTCTTTTTTTAATTTTCTTTTCTTTCTTTCTTCCGTCTTTCTTTCGTTTTTTTCTTTTTTTTTTCTTTTTTTTCTCTCTTTTTTCCCTTCTCTTTTTCCCCCAACCCCCTTTTTTCTGAATGTCCATACAATCGTCACCCTACCACTGTACATTTTCTTTCAGGGATTTCTGTTTGTATGGAAGAAAACCCAAAAATTTTGCATTTAACCTTGTTTTAAAGATTTGGGAAATTTTTTAGAAATTTTTTCTTGAAGCAATTATCAGCAAAATAACCACAACAACTTAGTTTAAAAGAATTTCTTTTTTTTAAATTTTAAATTAGCTGTCAGTATTTTTTATCCCTTTTTGAAAAAGATGAAAAAAAATAGGGGGGAAAAAGAGTTTGTATTTGAGTTTGAGGAAACAAGTTTGTACTGAGAGTAGAGGAAAAAAATTTGTTTCTGAGAGGGAGAGGAAAAAGTTTGTACTGAGAGTATGGGAAAAAGAATTTTGTACTTTTTGGAGCAGAGGAAACAATTTTTTGTTACGAGGGGTTTGAGGAAACAAGTTTGTACTGGAGTAGAGGAAAAAGTTTGTATGGGGAGTAGGGAAACAAAATTTTTTTAATGAGAGTATGGAAAATGAAGTTTTTTTACTGAAAAGCAGGGGGGGAAAAAAGTTTGTTTCTAAAAAGGGAGGGGAAAATTTAAGTTTGTACTAAGGGGTAGAGGAAAACAAGTTTGTACTAAGAGTAGAGGAAACAAGTTTTTTTACTGGGGAGTAGAGGAAACAATTTTGTTTTTGAGGTTTAAAAAAGAAGTTTGTACTGAGGGGCAGGGGAAACAAGTTTGTTTCTAAGGGGATAGAGGAAAAAAAAGTTTGTAATGAGAGTAGAGGGAAAAAAGTTTGTACTGAGGTTAAAAGGAAAAAAAAGGGTTTTTAAATTTAGAGTATGGGAAAAAGAAGTTTTGTATTTGGAGCGGGGGGGAAAAAAGTTTTTTACTAAGGGTAGGGGAAAACAATTTTTGTACTAAGAGTAGAGGAGACAAGTTTTTTAAATTTAGGGGTAGAGGAAAAAAGGGTTTTTACAAGAGTAGGGGAAGAGAGTTTTTTACTGATTTTAGGGGGGAAAGAAGTTTGTATGAGAGTAGGGGGGGAAAAGGGGAAAAAATTTTTTAAAAGCAGTGGATAGGAAAATTTATATATATAAAAAAGTAAAAAAGGAAAATTAAAGGTTAATTTTTGGGGGGGAATGGGCTTTAGAAAAAGGGGTTGTTAATTTAGTGGGGGGTTTTACGGAAAAAAACTCCTTTTCCTTTTTTTGGGGGGGTTAAGAATAGGTGTGGGGGGGGCCCCCGGGCTTTGGGGTTTTTCTTCCCCAGGGCTACAGTTTTAGAGTTAATTTTTGGGGGGGGGGGGGGGGCGGGGGGGGGTTTTATAAAATTTTAACTTTTTAAACCAAAAAAAACCAAATTTGTTGTGGAGAAGGTTTGTCCGAGAAAAATCCCCTTCAGCTTTTCAAGTAAGGGAAAACCAAGGGTTTTGCATGCCCAGGCTGTGAGGGTTCTCCCCCAAAAGTTTTAAATTAGCTTTAAACATTTGACAGGGGGGGTTTGAGGGAGGAGAGGAGAGAAAAGGGGAGGGAGAGAGAGAGAGGAGGGGGAGGAGGGGGGGGGGGGGGGGGGGGGGGTTTTTTTGGGGGGCAAATGTTTTTGTAGATTTTGTGGGGGGTTGTGTTTGTAGGTGTTTTTTGGGGGGGGCGGGATGTTGTATTTCCCTCCCTTTTTTAAACTGTAAGAATGCATGCTGTTTCAGCCCCAGCAGGGGTGTGTGCTGGAGTAAAAAAGATGTCAGAAAAATTTTCATTTTTTTCGCTTTGGACTTTTGTCAGGGGATATCCCTGCTTTTGCAATTTTTCCAAAAAATTTTGTAATACAACAGTTTTGGGGAAGGAAAAAAAAAAAAAAAAACCCCAACACACCAAACCCCAAACAAAACCCCCAGCAAAATTGTGAAATGTTGTTATCAGCCCCCCCCGGGGGGTTCCTTAACTTGTATATATTTTTTGATCCAAAAAACTGGGGGGTTCTAAAAAAAAGGGGAAAAAAAAGGGCAGGGTTTTGGTTTTGGGTTATGATTTTGAGGGCACGGAGTTCTAAAACCCCCCCCCCCTTTTTCCCCCCCAAAAATGTTGCTTTTTTTGGGGGAAGGGGCTTGATGGGGGGGACCATTGGGTTTTTTAGTTGTCTGGGGCCTTCCCCCACTTGGCTTTTCAGCTTAAAAAGTTGGGGGGGAAAAGATTTGGTCGGCTTTTTAAAATTTTCAGGATCATGGATAAGGTAGGGTCTTATTGATGGAAAGGTTTTTAAAAAATTAATGATGGGGGGTTTAATGTAGGTTCTGTAGGGGGGGGAAAAAGGTGTTGTGTTATCCAATAATGTTCTGTTTCTTGGTGTTGTGGGGGTCGGGGGGGTAAATGGAAGGGTTGTGTTATACATTCTTGTTCATGATTTGGATTTGTGGAGGGGGGAAAAAAAAAGCCCAAAGCAGTAAAACTGACCATGCAGGGGTGTTGGAGTTGTGTAATCATTCCTATCTGACCATGGGGTTTTTGGTTCATCATTCCTATCTGCCATGGCAGTGAGGGGGGTTTTTGGGTTGTAATCTTCCCCCTATTGACCATGCAGTGAGGGGGGAAAAGTTGTGTATCATTCCTTTCTGACCATCCCAAGCAATGTGGAGTTGTTGCTCTTTCCCCCCCCAAATGCAGTGGTGGGGTTTTTGTGTCTTTTTTCCTACCGACCTGGCGGGGGTTTTGGGTTGTCCCTCTTTTTTTTATTGCCCCAGGTAGTGATGTGGGGAGTTGGTAAAAAAATTTCCTATCTAAAAATGCAGTGGGGGGGAGTTGTGTCATCATTCCTATTGACCATGCGGGTTTTTGTGGATTTGGGGGGTTTTTTTTTTCCTTTTTGGGGCCAAAAAAAGTGATGTGGAGTTGTTCATCTTTTCCTTTCTGCCAAAATGCACCCTTTGTGGAGTTGTGCCCATCTTTCCCTTTTTGGGGAATTTTTGCAGTGGTGGAGTTGTTTTCTTTTTTTCCCCTATCCGACCATGCGGGGGTTTTGGAGTTCCCCCATCATTCATATCTGACCAGGTAGTGATGTTGTGGAGTTGGTCACCCTTTCCCTTTTTGGACCATGCAGTGGTGGATTTTGTTTCATCATTTTTTTGGGGCCAGGCAGGGATGTGGAGTTGTTTTCATCATTTCCACCCGACCATGCGGGTGGGGTTTGTCCCCTTCCATTATATTGCCCGGGGGTAGTGATTTTTTGGAGTTTTTGTCATCATTCCCCCCCAAAAACCCTTGCGGGGTTTTGGAGTTGTGTCTTTTTTTTAATTCTGGCCTTTGAAATTTGGGTTTTTAGGGGTTGTGCCCTTCTTTTCCCTTTTTTGATTGACCCACGGGCCCCCAAAAAGCAAAAAATTTTTTTAAATGGGGGGAGGGGGGGATGGATAATGATCTTGATGACTTAGTTATTGCTGTGGTTGGGGGAGGGGGGGGGAGTGTTTATTACTTTGAAAAAATCATTGAGTAGAGGGGGAGGGGGAAAGGGATTTTTTAAAATGTCTTAATATTTATTTAGGGGGGAAACTGGAGGGGGGCGGGGGGGTTTGGGGTGTTTTTGACTTTTTTTTAAATCATTGTGTGGAGGGAGGGAGGGGGGGGTTAATGCTTTAATTTTTTTTTGGGTTTTTAGCGGGGGAGGGGGGGTTATCTTTAATCAATCATTAAATGTAGCTCAAAAAGGGGGGGGGGGGGGGGAAGGGGGGGGTGGGGGGGGGGGGGGGGAATTTCTTTGAATCACGACGGGTGCTTTTTGGGGGGCAGTTTGTTTTGCTAACCCATTTTTAAGGGGGGGGGGGGAAAAAGGGGGGGGTTTGGGGGGGTTTTAATTTTGCGGTAAAAAATCTGTCGTGTTTTTTTGTTGTCGGGGGTTTTTGGTTTACTTTTTTTTTTTTGAAAAAATACCTTTTGTATTTTATGGGACAGGGGGGGGGGGTTTGATTTTAATATTGATATGGGGGGGGGGGGGCTTTGTGTTTTTTTGGGGGGTTTTAATGTTTTTTTTCCCCAAATTTGGGGAAAAGCCGGGAAAAAAACATGTCGTATAAAAAGGGGATCCTCTCCCTTTTGGGAAAAAATTTTTTTTTGTTTCCCCAATTTTTCCCCTTTTTTTTTACCCCCATCTTTGTTTTGCTCTTTTTCTTTTCTGCCCGTCCCCCCCTTTTTGTTTGTTTTTGCCTTTTGGCCCCTTCTCCTCCCCTTTTTTTTTCCGGTCACCTCCTTTTTTTCTGTTTTTGCCTTTTGGTCCATTTTTTCTGCCTTTTTTTTCCCCCTTTTTCACCCCCTTTTTTTGCCCGGGGTTTTTTGCCTTTTTGGGGCCCCCTTTTTCCTTTTTTTTTTTCCCCCGAAAAAATTTTTAAAAAATTTCCCCAAATTTTCCCAAGTTGGTGCACGGGGGGCCGGGGCTTGTGGGGGGCTTGTGTTTTGTGCAGCATTTTTTGGGGTTTTAGGGGCAGACGAAAAGTTGATGTAATGAGGTTCATTTAAAAAAAGGAGAAGAAGATTTTTTTTTTGTTATTGATGGGGGGCTTTGGACTTACTTTATAAAAAACCCCCCTCTAAAAAACTACTGGGGAAAAAAAAAATACTTTTTAAATTTAAAAAGATTGGGGGGGGGGGGGAAGGGGGTTAGTGAAGCCTGAGGGGAAAAACGGTTGTTTTTCCCTTTTAAATTTTTTAAAGTTGTTCACGTTTTGGGGTTTTTTTGACAAGAAAAGTAAAAAAAGTGTAATGGAGTTATTTAAGTGAGGGGAAAGGGGGTTTTGGGAAAGGGGGAAAAAGTTTTTTTAAATTAGCAGTTTTATGGTATAACGTGACGGAGGAAGAAATAGATTCCATCTGATTCACTCCCCCCCACCCCCCCAAAAATAAAAAAGGGGTACAAAATTTTTCACACATCAGAGCACTGACAATTTTTATGATACAAAATTTTTAACATCTGCGGGAAAACAATGACTAAATCAAAAGATCTGATTCGGGGTTTTTTCAAAAACAAAAAGTATTTTTAAACCCCCAGTTTTTGGGGGTGTTTTTTAAAAGTGAAAACTGAATGATGATAAAACAGAGTGGGGTTTAATGTCTCCATAAAAAGGGTGTTACATTGTTCAGATCTATGTCTGTTCACATTTTGTCAGCACTGCCAGGGGTTGTTTTTTTTTCTAAAACAGTGAAAATCTTGGTGTTGTCCCCGATTTGGGGGTTTAAAATAGGGAAAATTCTGTTTCATTTGGGGCATGTACCATTAGCTCTAAAACTTGGTGTAGCAGTTTTTTTGTCATTTTCCCTCCAATAAAGTCACTCTGACTGGGGGACTTAAGAATGTGTGCTGTAAAAATTTTTCTGAAACCACTTCTTGTAAACCCCCCCCAAAAAAATTTTTTTTCCCCATTTTTTAAAACCCAAAAAACCTCCAGAAAAATAAAAATTGATATCACTCTAAAAATTTCCCCTGTACCCAACAACATTCACCCCCTTGTTTTTTTGAAATAGCGCCCATGGGGGCCCCAAGCTTCATGTACAAAGCCACGTGCCTTTGGGGGGGGGGTTTTGCATTTTAGTGTTCTGGGCCTAAAAAAAGCAAACCCTTTTTTTCAGTAAAGGGGGACTAGGGGGAAAAAAGAAAAATGTTTTTTAAATAATATTGTCCTAAAAAAAAATTGGACCAGGGGGAAAAAATAAAAAAATGGACTTTGACTACCATTGTTTTTAAAAATTTTAAACCTTTCGGGAAAGGGGGAAAAATGGACCTTGAGTACATTTTTATTTTTTTGCTAAGTCAATAGCCATCTGGAAATAAAAAAAGTGACTTTGACCCCTTTTATTCTTTTTAACTCTTCAGATAAAAAACCCCACCAAAAAGGGGAAAACTTTTAGTCATTGTCTGAAATTCTCCATTTACCGTTAAAAAGGGGCCCTTGTGCCTCTTTTCTTTTCTTTAAAAAGGGGCCCCTCTGTTTGGAATCGTTTTGGGGGAAAAATTACTTTTTTTTAAAATTTTTTAAAAAAATTCCAAAAGGGGGCTGAAAACAACACCCTTTGAACAAAAAAACCCAGCATGCTTTTTTGCAACAAAAAAAAAGGTTGATATGCTTAGAACACAGGTTCTTTTTTTTCTTTTATCAGGGGGTGTTTTTCTCCCATTCCCCCCCCTTTCCCCCAAAAACCTATTGTATTCCCCTGGCCTTTCTGTGTTCTTGCTGTTTTTTTTTCCCTGGTGGGGAGTTGTGTTTGTAGGGGGTTTTTTGGGCAACAGGGTTATTGAGTGAAAAATTGTGGGGGGGTTTTGGGGGGGTTTTTTGTGCTGTTATTTTTTTTTTTTTTATTTCTTTTATATCAAGGACAAGGGAAAAAAAACACTCATGGGTTTTTTACAAAAAGTCCCGGGGAAAATTTTTTCATCGGGGTTTCCCCCGGGGGACCAATGACCTACTTTTAAAAAAAAGGGGGAAAGGGGGTTTAACAGGGGGCAAAATTTTGTCTGGGGGGTGTTCACACACGGGGGGGGCCCCTTGGGGTTTTTTTGTTTCATCCAAGGATTTTTGGGGGGGGGGGGGTTTTGGGGACTGATGTTAACCCCGGGGGGAAAAAAATTTCCCCCTTTAGGGGGGATTAAAAAACCCGGTAAAACAAAATGTGAGGGGAAATTTTTTCTAACCATTTAGACTATCCATCTTTTGGGGTGTGTTTACGGCATGTTTTTGTGAATATTTTTTGTGGGGGGTGTAAAGGGCTGTGTGTGTGTTCATGTGCATCTTTTGGGTGTTTTGTGTGCATTTGTGTGTGTCAGATGTTGTGTGTGGGTACGCATGTGTGTGAGGGACATGTGTGTGTGTGTGTGTTTTGGTGTTTTGGGAGTTGGTGGGTTGTGTGTGTGTTTGTGGGTGTTTTTGTGTTGTTTTGTGTGTGTGTGTGTGGGGTTTGTGGGGGGTTTTTCTGGTTCGGGGGAAAAATTCCCCCGAGGATTGCTTTTCCCCCTTTTATCTCCAGTGCCCCTTTTCTTTTTTTTTAAAAAATTTTTAAAAGGGGGTTTTCCCGATTTTTTTTCCTGTAGATTTGGGGTTTTTCCCAGTTAGAGTTCAGGTGTCTGGTTTTTTTTCCCCTTTTTGGGGCTGTCTTTTTTCCCCTTTCTAGTGGTCAGGGGTCTGGTTTTTTCCCCGGGTTTGACGGGCTGCCCAAAAATCTATTGGTCGGGGTTGGGTTTGGGCTTTCTCCTGTAGAAAAATTATCCCCCCGTTAGGGGGTTTTTGGGTTTTCTGGTCTTTTCCCCTTTTTTGACTGTTATCACTGTCTAGTGGTAAGGTGTCGGGGTTTTTTTTCCCCCCGTAAACTGTTTTTTGTCCACTGTTTTTGAAATTTTCTGTCCCAAAATTTCTTATTTGAAAGGGAAAATTGTGTTGATGCTGTCAGGGGCAAAATTTCCCCAGCTTTTTTGTGTTGATGCTGTCATGTTAAAAATACAGTTTTATTTTTGTTGATGCTGTATGTCTATACCCCCGGGGTCGGGGGGGGATGGTTGATGTTTTTGGGGCTTTTTTTTCTTCGGTGTGTCGGGTTTTCCTTTTTTTTCCCGTGTGGGGTTTTTCCCCACTTGTCATTTTCTTTTTGTCACACGTATTGTTACATGGAAAATTGTCCACATTACCCGTCTTGAAAGTATTGTCACTCAGTATTGACTCGCTTTAGGGTCAAACAGTTTTGTCCCCCAACTAGCGTCACACAGTAGGGTCAACACTAGCGTCATACAGTATGTTTTTTTCCCACACACTAACGTTATACAGAATTGCAAAAAATTTTTTTTCTTCAGAAATTGCCCAAAAATATGCTTCCCCCCAGTTTTGTCCCCCCCTTTTTGCTTTCTTTAACCAGTTTGTTTTGTCACCACTAACACGTCATCCAGTTTTGTCACACATTAGTTCATACAGTATTTTAAAACACTAGCATCATACGTATTGTCCACACAGTATTGTCACATTTTTAGCTTCATACAGTATTGTCACTTTGCTATTTTTCAAACGTATTGCCCCCATTTTTAGCTTTTTTTCCAGTAAGTTACAGTAAGGTAAACACATTACGCTTTACAGTATTGTTACACTTTTAGTTCCCCCCGTATTGTCACACATTAGGAATTACAGTATTTTTGGACCCTTTAGCATCATACAGTTTGTACCTTTTACACATCTTACCAGTATACTTTTATTGTCACACATTAAAAAATTACAGTATTTGTCACAATTAGCGTTTTACAGTATTGTCACACATTAGCGTCATTTTTAATACTGTCACACACTAGCGTTTCCCCTGTTTTTGTCCCCTTTTTAAAAGGGGGGACTTTTTTTACGTATAGTTGGGCGTCATAAAAGTAATGCCCACACACTTGTAAAAATATGGTTTTCCCCCACCATGAGAAAGACTACTTACAGTATAGGGGGGCGTAAAAACAGTAATGTCAAACACAAGTGTATACGTATTGTTCAACATGAGTTTAAACTATCTTACAGTATAGTTAGCGTAATATTTTTAAATGTCACACAAAGTGTCAACGGTTTGTCTCACTTTGGTTTAAACTATCTTACATTTTTGTTAGCTTTCTACGCAATGTCACTTTTTTAGCGTCACAAAAAAAATTTTTCAGACAAAAAAGGGGTCACACGGGGGGTGCTGTCATGATTGTATTTTTTTCAGTTTGAAAAAAGGGGGGGGGTTTTAGGGGGGTCCATGTGAAAATCAGCATGTTTTTGCATGTAGTGTGAATTTTAAAAGGGGAATGTTTGGTTGTCACTCAGGTAGTGGAAACAAAAAAAAAAAAAACTAAAAAATTTTGGAACAAGGGGTGAAAAAAGGGAAAAAAAGGGGAAAAAAAAAAAAGATTGAATAAAAGGTTTGGGATGGGTTTTTTTGGGGAAAGAAAGCAAAATATCCCATTCGTTCTTTTGCAGGATTTGTTATGTTGATTGGGGGAAAAAGGGGGGGGGGGGGGAAAAAAAAGGGGGGGTTTTGGGGGGGGGGGGGAAAAAATAAGTGGGGAAAAAGGGGGGGGGAAAAGGGGGGGGGGAGGGTGAGGTGGGGGAAGGGATATGGGGGAAAAGGGGATGGGGGGAGGGGGGGGGGGGAAAGGGGGGGGGGAAGGGAAAAAGGGGGGGGGTGGGGGGAAAAACTGGGGGGGGGGGGGGATGTTTTGGTGGGGGGGGATTTTTTGGGGGGGTGATTGGGGGGGGGGGGAAAGGGGGGAAGGAAAAGGGGAGGGGGGGGGAATGGGGAAAAGGGGAAAAAAGGGGGGGAAAGGGGGGGGGGGAAAAGGGGGTTGGGGGAAAAAGGGAAAGTGGGGGGGGTTGGGGGGGGGGGGGAAAAGGGGGGGGGTTTGGGGGGGGGAAAAAAAAGGGGGGTGGGGGGGGAAGGGGGGTAGGGGGGGGGAAAGGGGGGGGGTGGGGGGGGGGGGGGGAAGGGAAAAAGGGGGGGGGGGGGGGGGGGGGGGGGGGGGGGGGGGTGGGGGGGGGAAGGGTGGGGTGGATAGGGGGGGGGGGGGGGGAGGGGGGGGGGGGGGAAAGGGGGGGGGGGGGGTTTTGGAGGGGGAGGGAAAGGGGGTGGGGTGGGGGGGGAGGGGGGGGGGGTGGGGGGGGGGGGTTTGGGGGGGGGGGGGATTTTTAAGGGGCATTGTTGTGTTATTTCCTTTTTAAAAATTTTTGTAAAATTTCCCCATGGTCTCATTTTCACACCCCCACGCATCCCCCGGGGCCCCAAAAGCATGCACCCCGCCCCCCACGCACACTCACCCCCCTCACTCACTCACTCACTCACTAATCCCTAAATTTACACACACACACACAACACACACCTTATTTAAAAACAAAAAACTCCCCAAAAAACACACCCCCAAAACAACAAATAATGCCCACACACACGCCCCCCAAAAAACATACACAAGACACACTTTTCACACAAAAAAAAACACAACACAGGGGATGCATTCCACACACACTTACACACCCCCCACTTACACACCACACACACACACAACACACACAACCACACACACAAAAATTTTCAACCCCAAAGGGGATACACACACAACAACACATGCGGGGGTACACACCACACACCACAAAAAAGTTTTCACACACACAAAACCCCCCACGTTTGGGGACACAACACCCATACACAAAAAACACATGCGGTTTTTCACAAAACACACACCACCACACACAAAACACACACACACCACACACACACACACACAAAAAACACAAAACCCCTTTCCTTTTGGTCGATCAGGGGAGATATTTTTCCCCCAAATTAAAAAAGGTTTTAAAAAAAACCCCAAAAAAGGCGGGGGGCGGGGTTGGGGGGGGGGGGGGGGGGGAAAGGGGGGGGGGGTGGGGGGGTGAGCAGGGGGGGGTTTGGGGGGTTTGGGGGGGGGGGGTATTTTTTTAAACAAAAAAATTTGGGGGTTTCTTTAATCCATTTTTAATTTGGGGGGGGGAAACTCTTTTTTTCCCTTTTTTCTGTCTGTCCGTCTCTGTTTCTCTGTTTTTGTCTGTCTGTTGTCTTCTCTCTGCTGTCTGTCTTTTGTCTTTTCTTCTTCTATCTATTCCTCTCTCTTTTTTCTTTTTTCTCTCTCTCTCTCTTTCTTGTCTCTCTTTCTTGTCTCCCCCTTTTTGCCCCCGGGGGCTTTTTTCTGTCTTTTTTCCCCCTTTTGTCTCTCCCTGTCTCGGGTTTTTCCTATCTCTTTCTCTCCCCCTTAAATTTTTTCTCATTCTCCCCCGTTTTCTCCTTCTGTCTTCCGTCTTGCCCCGTCTCTCCACAAAAAAACCCCCAAACACAACAAAACCCAAACCCCAAAACCCCCCCCTGCAACAACACAACAACACAGAAAACACACACACACACACCCCAAAAACCACACACCCCCCAACACAAAACCCCCAAAAAAACCCCCCATATAAAAAACACAGGGGGGAAACAAAATTTTATTTTTTTTTAAACCCCTAAGGGGGTTAAAAAAACACAAAAATTTTGGGGGGGGAAAGGGGAAAAAGGGGGGGGGGGGGGGGGAGTCACAGAGAGGGGGGGGGGGGTAGTTAATCCATTGTTTTTTTTTCTGTTAATCCATTGTTAAAATGTTGTGAGGTCCCCGTTTTTTTGCCCGGGCCTATGGGGGTTTAAATTTTTAATTTTGGGGCCTTACAAAAAAATTTTTTTTGTGTGTGTTGGCGCCCCTGTTTTGTTTTTTGTTTTATTTTTGTTTTTTTTTAAATTTTTTTTTTTTCCCCTTTTTTTTAAAAAATATTTCCCTTTTTTTTTGTTAAAAAAAAAAAAAAAAAAAAAAAAAAAAAAATTTTCCCCAATTTTTAAAAAATTTTCCCCCCCCCCCCCCCTTTCCCCCCCCCCCCCTTAAAATTTTTTTTTAAAAATTTTTTTTTTTTTTTTTTTATTTGGGGTTTTTTTGTTTTTTTTTTATACTTTTATTTTTTTTTACTTCTTTCTTTCCTCACTTTTATTTATATTAAAAAATTTTTGGAAAGGGGTCCCCCTTGGTTTGGTTTAAAAATTTTTTTTTAAATTTTAAAAAAAAAATTTTTTTTTATAATTTTAAAACACTTTTTTTTTTTTAAACACCAAATTCCCCCCTTTTTTTCTTTTTTGTAAATTTCTTTTCCCCCCCAAATTTTATTTCCAAAATTTCTCCCAAATTTCCCCAAAATTTTTGTGTTTTTTTAAATTTTTTTTTTTTTTTTTTAAATTCCCAATTTTTTAAATTTTTTGAAAACCCCCTTTTTTTTTTAAGGGATTAAAAGAATCCCCCTCCTTTGGTTTTTTTTTTTTTGTTTTTTTTTATTTTTTTTTTATAGATTTTGTGTTACATTTTTGGGAAAAGTTTGCTACCTTTTAAATTAAAGCAAAATGGGGGTACTCTTCCTTAAAGCAGAAGGGGGTTTTTAAAACATGTTCGCAAGATGTTTTTTTTGCGTTTCATTGTTTTTTCATTTTTTTGTGTTGTGAAGTGCAGGCAGGGGGAGGGCAGCACAGCATTTAAAAAGGGGGGTAGTGAAAAGGGTTTTTTGTTTAGTCAAGTCAAAATTTTTAAAGGGGTTTATCTCAGGGTGGTACTTTTTTTTGGGGGGGAAGCAAAGCTTTTGCTTTTTTCCATCAAAAATATTTCCCCCGTAGGAAAAAAAAAAAAAAATGTGTTGAGGGGGCTATTTTTTCGTCATTTTTTTGTTTTTTCCCCCGTGGTTTTATGCAGTGCAGTGTAGTGTAGTGTTTTGGGGGGGGGTAGTGTTGTTTAAAAATTTTTTAGTGTTGTGTAGTGGGATTTTTTAAGGGGGGGGTAGTGTAGTGCTTTTAGGGGTAGTTGTTTGTGGTTTGTATTTATGAATTTTATTTTAGGGGGTTTTTTTTTAGTTTGGGGTTTTGTGGGGGGAAAATTGGTAAGCAAGCTTTTGTTTTTTTCATCAAATATCTATGTAGGAACAATTTTGGGGTTTTTTCTTATTGTTGGGGGTTTTTTGTGTTTGCAGTGGGTTTTAGGGGGGGACAGTGTAGTGTGGTGTTTTTTTGGGGGGGTTTTTTGGGGAGTGTAGTTAGTGTAGGGTTTTGGGGGGTTTTTGGGATTTTTTTTGGTTTTTGTGTTATGGGGGGGGCGTTTTTGTGTGGGGGTGATGTTTTGTTTTGGGGGGGGTGGCGTGCAGGTTTTCATTGCCAACTGCTTTTTTGGGACAAAGGGGGGTAAAATTTTTTTGTGTTTTGTGGGTTTCTTTTTTGGGCCCCCAAGTGGGGATTTCTCTGTGGCCTAAAGTGTGGTTTCTCTGGGGGCCTTTAAAAAATGGGTGCTCATCCCCCCCCAAAAGGGGGGTCCCGTACTATAGCGCTTTCCCCCCCTGGGGTTTTTTTTTTTTTGGGGGTTTTCCCTTGGGTTTCCCCCTGGAGGGGTTTTTTTTTTAGGTAAGTGCCCCCTTTTTAAAATTTTTTCCCCCGGGCAACTTGTTGTTTGCCGTGGGTTCTTTATGTGCCTTTTAAAAAAGGGGAAGGGGGGGGGGGGGAAAAAAAGGGTTTTTGGGGGGGGGAGTTTTTTTGGGTGGGGTTTTGGGGGGGGGGGGGGGGGCCGGGGGGGGGGGGTTTAGGAGGGTTTTTTTGGGAAAGGGGGGAAACCCTTGTTTCAAAAAAATTTTCCTTTTTTTTTTCTGTGCTTTCAGGGTTTGATTTCACAAAGGTTTTGCCTTTACACACACACAAACCCCACATACACACACACACACCCCCCACACCACACAAACACAACACAAACACAACCACAAACACACCAAACAACTGAAAAAAAATACATGCCAAACATTGACTCGCCCCCAAATTTTGTGAAAAAACACATGCTTCACCACTAGATGGTTGGGGGGGGGGGGGGGGGGGGGCGGAGGGGGGAGGAGGGGGGGGTGGGGGGGTAGGGAAAAGGCCCTTGTGTGTGTGTTTTTTCCCCTTTTTTTTGGGCCCTTTTAGGTCTGTGTGGTGACCCCCAAACAGTGAGATGTGAAGGGGGAAACCCCTAAAGGGGTGACACTCCAACCCCCATCAGTATTGTGTATAGATACTGTGTGTGGGGTGTGTTTTTGTTTTGTGGTGTGTGGTGTTTTGTGGGGGTGTGTTGTTGTGTGTGTTGTGTGGGGTGTGTGTGTTGTGTTTGTTTGTTTGTTTTGTTTGTTTTTTTAATGTAAATTTTTAATTTTTTTTTGGTTTTTTTTTTTTCTTTTTTTGTAAAATTTTTGGGCCCCGGGGCCGCAGGGGTTTCCAATATTCAGATGTTGTGTATGTTTTTTTTTTTCCCCCAAAACCCTTAAAAGGTTGGGGCCCGCCGTCTGAGAGAGAAAGGTGTATTTTAAATTTTAAAATTTTTTCTTTTTATGGGGATAGCCGGCGTTGTTTTTTAAAAAAAAATGAAACCCCCCGTTCCTTTTGGGGCCCCCCCCCCCCCCCCCCCCCCCCCCCCCGGGAAAACCATAGGCGAAAAACCGACTGACAGAGGCCCCCCCCTTCCTTTTGGGGAAAAAAAGGGGGCCCAAATTTTGCTTTTTTTTTTTTTAAAACCCCGTCCCCCGTTTTTTATTCAGTTTTGTTAAAAAATTGTTCTTTGTCATCTGTTCCCCCACCGGCCCCCTAAAAAAGGCCCCCCCCCCCCAATTTTACGAAAAGTGGAAAAAGGTTGGTAAAAATATGCACAAATTTCTTTTTCCACTTTTGGGTTTTCTTTTTAAAAAAAAAAACCCAAAACTGTTTTGTTTTTAAAATTTAAATAAAATTGAAACCCCTTCAAAACCCCTTTTTAAAACATCATTTTCTGTGTGTTTTTAAGGGTGCTTTTTTCCGAAAAAAAGCGGGGGCTCGGGTGTGTGTGTGTGTGTGTGTGGTTGTGTGTGTGGTGGTTTTGGGTGGGGGGTGTGTGTGTGGGGGTTTGTGTGTGTTTGGGGTTTTGTGTTTTGTGCGATGCCATGACGTTTTGGTTGTGTGTGTTTTTTTGGTGTGTGTGTGTTTTTTTTTTTTTCATTTTATTTTTTTTATATCGGGGAAAAAAGGGGTTTTAAACAATCTTGTGTTTTTTTCACCCCCCCCTTTTTTGTACGAAAATTTTTTTTAAAAACCCAAAATTTTTTCCCCGGCCACGGGGGGCCCCTTTTTTACGAAAAGTGGAACAGGTTTTTAAAAATTTTTCCCCCAATTTTGGGGCTGCATTTTGTTGAAAAAGGGGGTTGGTTTATAGTCTTTAAAAAGATTTTTGGGGGGGTTTTAAAAGGGAGTGGATTTAGCACTGATGTTAACCAAAGGGGGAAAAAAAAACTTTTTTCCCCGGGAAATTTAACCCCCGGTTTTTAAATTGCGTGAAAAAATTTTGACCATTTTGGGGTTTCCCCCTTTCCCCGTTTATGTTAGAAAAACAAGTCCCCCATGCACATACCCCCCTCCCCTGCTCGCACACACAATGCATGCACACAAAACATACAAACCCCAAAACACCCCCACACCTTTTAACCCCACACAACCCCACACCCCACACAAAACAATCAAAAAACCCCCCGACTCGCACAGTCTTTTCAAAATAAAATGAAAACCCCCCATCAGATAGGGGGGGTTTTTGGGGGGGGGAGGGAAAGGTTTTGGGGGGGGTAGGGGGGTAGTAAAGGGAAAATTTTGTGCCCCCCTTTAAAAACATTTTTTTTTTTTAAAATTTAGGTCCCGTGTGGGTGACAAAAAAGCGGGAAAGCTAAATGGAACTTTAAATTTCCCCAAAAACTCCATCAGATTGTGTATGGGTTTTCGTGTTTTGGGGGGGGGGGGGGGGGTTGTGTGGGGTGGGGTGTTTTGGTAATTTTGATTTTTTTTTGCGTAAAAATTTTATGAAGTTTGATTTTTTTTCCCCCCCCTGGGGCAAAAAATCAGGGGGTTTTACCGATAGTCAGTTTTTGTTTTTTTGGGGCTGTTTTTGCCCCCAAAGAAGGGGGGTTTCATTATGAGAGGTGGTGTGTTTTTCTATTTTTTTTTTCTTATTTTATCGAGGATAGGGAAAAAAGCACTTTCCCCCCCCCCCCCCCCCCCCCCCCCCCCCCCCCCTTTTTAACCCCTCTCCCCTGTCCCCAAAATTTTTGAAAAAACCCCCTTGTAAATGAAAACTGTTCCCAAAAAGGCAAACAAAGGCCCCCAATTTTTGGAAAAGGGGGGAAAAGGATTTAAAATATGCACAAGATTTTTTCTGCGTACTTTTTGCACCAGGTTCTGGTTTATAGTTTATCTGAAGGACTCTGGGGTGTGTGTGTGGTGTGTGTGTGTGTGTGTGGGGGGTGTGTGTGTGTTGTGTGGGGGGAAAAGGAATGCATTGCTAAAAAAAATTTTTTTCATGAAAAGTTCAGTGTTTTTGGGGTTCAGGTCTGGGGGGACAAAGGGGCAATGAAGAAAAAAAAGTGAGTGTGGTTTTGTGTGGGGGGGGGGGGGGGGGGGGGGGGGCGGGGCGGTGACTGTTTTGTTTTTGGTGTGTGTTGGTTTTGTGTGTGTGTGTTTTTTTTTTTATTTTTTTTTTTTTTTACGGGGAAAAAAGGGGAAAAAGCACTGGGGGTGTTTTTTTTTTCCCCCCGCCCCCCCCTATGTATGCAGTTTTTTTAATATATTGTCATCGGGGTTTCCCCCTGGCAAAATGGCCCCCCTCTTAAAAAAAAGGGGAAAAAAGGATTTAACATGTGCAAAAAATTTTTCTGTGAGAGTTTGCACATGGGTCCCCGGTTTATAGTTTATCCGAAAGACTTTTTTTTGGGGGGGGAAAATCGGGGACTGATTTTTAAAATGCAGGGGGGGGAAAAACCCCCCTTTAACGGAATCGAAATTTGTTAGTAAAAAAAACCAGCAAATTTTTTTGACCCCTGGGAAAAATGTTGTGTGTGTGTTTTTTTTAAATGTGTAGGGAAAAAAAGGAAAGCATTGCTTCAACATTTTATTCATCCCCTATTCGTGTGTAACAAACCCCATTAAAATGTGTTTGTTCCCCGGGTTTTGGGGAAATAAAAACAGTGAAGACAAATCGTTTTTTTGTGGTGTGTGTGTGTGGGGTTTTGTGTGTGTGTGTGTGTTTTTTTTGCGTGCGTGGGGGTGCGTGCAAGGTGCGTGTACCTTTTAAATGTTTTTTTTGTTTACT